>BPLS01030965.1:0-16679 GCA_019656275.1 Rhododendron kiyosumense | reverse complement strand
CTCTCTCTCTCTCTCTCTCTCTCTCTCTCTCTCTCTCTCTCTCTCTCTCCCTCTCCCATTCGGCCTCTCTCTCCTCTCTCTCTCTCTCTCTCTCTCAAGTACACACACACACACACACACATATATATATATATATACACACATGCATACAATGTACAAGAATAATAAACAAATGGTACAAAGTACCAAGGATCCAAGTAGGCCTTAAAAGCTAGGATTTACTCCATAACTAATGAATTAAACATATGGTACTTAAGGCAATACTTTAACCAAATAATGTACTAATGTATCTAGGAAGAATCAAAATCCAATAAAGTAATGCCAAGGGTACTAATGAAATCTTAGGATTTTTAAAGGCTAAGTACTTTCAAATAATGGGTATTTGACACATGGGGGTACTAATTTAATAACCCATGTGCTAGGTTGAAAGATGAACCTTTTACCCAATGGATAATAACCACCCTAACTTTTATTATCCAATGGATAATAGTTGCTAGGGAGATTAAGCATTAAAATAATCCAAAAAGGTACTTTAAAGTAATCAAAAAGGTACTTTTTACTATTCATAGTACTTTAACCAAGTAAACATTTAATATAAACAATTGGGGTTTCTATTATCCAATGGATAATAGTTTCCCTAACATTTATTGTCCAATGGACAAAGATTTAAACCAAAATAAATTTAAGATAAAGAATATTCAATTCTTGGTCTAGGGTTCAAAAGGTTCAAAAGATTTTCGAGGGGCAAAATGGTCATTTTGCGGTTAGGCAAAAGTAATTCGGTAGCTTCCTAGCTTAGTTTCTCCAATCGGATGGTTAAAAACTAGTTAGGCTTACTAAGCGGACTAAAGCGTCAAGAAATAATTTTTCAAGGGGCAAAAATGTAATTTTGACAAACCACAAGGAAATTAAGGAAATTCAAATAAAATTCAAATATTTAACGAAATTTTTAACGACCAAAAATCAGGGTCGTTACACAAAACAAAAGCAAACAAAAGCACGGTTTTTTTTGTTAGTCATGCTACTTGCACATACATTTTTACACATCTTACACATACACTTTTATGGGGCCCACCTCAGATCTCACCAATATGATCCGAACCGCTCATTATTTTCAAAATAATGTTTTAAGAGTTTCTGTAAAAAATCAACTCGATAGGATATCGGTAAGGGTTTTTTCAGAAATCATAGGGTAAAACAGTCTGATTCGCCCTGTGATTTCTGAAAAAGCCCCTACCAATATCCTATTGAGTTGATTTTTTACAGAAACTCTTAAAATATTATTTTAAAAATAATGAGCGGTTCGGATTATATTGGTGGGATCCGAAGTGAGCCTCATAAAAGTGTATGCGCAAAATATGTGTAAAAATGTATGTGTCCTTGGGTTTATTGCTCTATTTATAACTAACTACTTTCCCTATATCTCTCAAACTCTCGTACTCTCCCTATACTTCTCCCATTATCTATATCTATTTATAATTCCCTCTATCTCCCTACTTTATCTCCCTCTTTTTACCCTTAAAAGATTTCTACCTATCACTCTCAGATTAAACTCTCTATACCTCTCTCGCTCTCCCAACTTTAAATTCCTCTCTCCCTCACTCTCGGTTTGTATTTCCCTCTCAAGATTCGCATATTTGCCTTAAAGATTATATCTCTTCCCTTCGCAGATTGTCCTCTCGTTTCTCGGTGATTTGATCATTTATAAACCGATTGTTGTGCTTGAATCAATAGAAGAAAGGTATAGGACTTTCAAAACCTAACTTTTACAAAGGTTTACTGCTTATGTGTTTTCTTGTATTTGTTGGTATCATAGGGATGAAATACGTGATGAATGGGTAGGGATGAATAACGTGATGAATGGGTAGTATATATAACATAAGGAGTCGAACCATACCGTTAGGGTGTCGAAGTCTTAAAACAAAAACGAAACCGTGAAAAACCTTCTCCCTGCACGCTATATTCTGTCCAAAAGATTTGGCCCTCTTCGAATCAGATTCGGGAAAAAGCTTATACCACGAAAGTTGTAGATCTCAAAATTCTAAAGAACTTTGATATAAAATTTGTCTTTTTTTTTTATCCGCGATATAAAATTTGTCTAAATCCAAGTTTGGGAGAAATGGTTATGATTTTTGAAAGTTCTACTGCAGTGCTGTCTCGAGACAGATTCGACGCATTGCTTTCAACCCCGTTTTTACTCCACTCAACCCCGTTTTTACTCCACTTAATGTCGTAATTATGATTTGTGTAAAATACAAAGATTGTAGATCATTTAACTTTGTGAGACTTTCGTCCAGAAACTATCTTAAACGGAGGTCGGGAGAATTTACTACGATTTTTGAAAATGACTGCGCTGTGTAGATTTTAGGAAGCTTGTTGTTCTGACTTAAAACGTACTAGAAGCCGAGGCACACGCGATGCGTGTGCTAGTTGAATTTGACAAAATTTCTTCATATTTATTGTTGTTTCATTTTTTACAAATTTTGACAAAACCAGGCTTGCACGCGCATCGCGTGTGCCTCGGCCTCTAGTTATAAAGATGTCAGGTCACACCCTTAGTACCAAGTGCGCAAAGATCAAATAAAATTAAAGTGGCCAGAATTAGGCATCCACAAACGGAACCCAACGTGCACAAACCCATATGAAGTTAACATGCATATAGGAAAATTACTAACGTGATGAGCATGTGCAAGTTGAAAAATAATGTAGGAAAAACCTATTTATCGACCGAATAGCAAGATTTTCTTAACTCACCTCTTTACCAATTTTCACAATAACTATGTACACCTTTGTCTTCAGTTCTTGGTCTCTTTTTTTTTTTTAAAACCTGTATTCTTTTTTTCACTCCAAAGTATCAAGTATTCTTCCTAATGCAGTACTTATTAAATAAAGATTAAAGAAAGGGAGAATAAATAGGGAGAATTTTTCATGAGTCCACTATAGTACTTTCCAAACCCATCTAGTCCACTTCTAAGTTTCATAACCTACTAAGTCCACTAATAATTTTAATGACAAAAATACCCCATCTAAAAAACAAGGGTCTTGTTTGGCTAACATGAAAATATATTTTTTCTATTTTTTTCGTTTTTGTTGCAATCAACCCGCCACTGCTGCCACCACCGTTGCCGCCGCCACTGTTGCTGCTGCCATCACACCACATATAACGTTATATGTGTAACAAAAAACGTAATTTTTCATTTTTCTTCGATTTTTTTTATTGAAGCCGCTACACTTAACATTAAACGTTATATATGTGACAAATTTCTCTTATTGTTTTTTCCCATTTTTCTTATATTGATTTTTTAACATTATATAAGTGATAAAAATTTCCTAACATACACCATTATATGTGTGGCAAAAATTTTCTAACATGCAACATTTCTTTTTGGTTTTCTTGTTTTTAGTCTTTAACGTTATATGCTAGTCCATATAAAACATATAACGTTATATGTGAGTTTTTGAATATCAAAATATCACCAAAAAAAAACCAAAATATATAACATTATATTTGAGCTTCTACAACTCTAAATCTCACAAAAAAATAGAACAGAACATATAACATTATATGTGAGGTTCTGTAGTTCTAAATCTCACAAAAAAAATAGAATATATAACATTAAAAACAAAAATAAAAACTCTGAAAGTAGATTCCATCCCCTTAATTCATCATGGATTCCATGTAAACAAAGATTCTTTCAAAATTCCCAATACATGAACGTGCTGTATGTACATACATGTGATATATATACAAATATGGAGATGGAGGTTGAGAAATTTTGAGAAAGAGAAACAGAGATGGAGATAACAAAAAGTTTCTGGCCTAACTTTTCTATCTGGGATATAACAAAACCTCGTCTCCGTCCTCATGTCGGCAATGCTCACCACCGGTTTGCTCCACCTCATCGTCCTCTTTTGATCCACTAGAAAGCATAAACAAACCGAGGTCGTGCTCGGGGTTATCTCGGACTCTAGTGTCGTCTTGCTCATCGTCGTCTTCCACACAGATCTGTTCTGTGAGAGAGAGAGAGAGAGAGAGGGGGGGGAGGCTCAGATCTGTTTTGTGATCTAGGGTTTCTCTCTCTCTCTCTATATGGTATATAGGAGGGTTTTTTGGTCTTAAAAAATATCTCTTTTTAAGTAAATTGGAGTTAGTAGGTTATATAACTATATTAGTGAATTAGAGGGGTTATGAAATTTAGAAGTGAATTTAGTGGGTTACAAACATGTTATAGTGGACTTCCCACCAATTTTTTAAATAAACAATTCCTTAAGAACCTTCCAAATAAAACCTGTAACAGTGAGGGGTCTAAAATGGCGTAAGAAATGAACATCAGTTCCCAAACCCTGGAAACTGTACTCAGAAGGCTATACACCTAATGAAAAGAAACAAATAACAATGCAGATATATACTCCTATATACAGAAATACAGAGAAAAGGAAAATATTAAAAAACGTCGTAACAGTACTGCAAGGCATACCTGTTTGGGCAGATGATGATGGTGGGTCGGTGACAGATCTTGAATTGTGTTTTGAATTGTTGCTGTTTTTTGTCAGTTTTTTTTTTTTTGGGGGGGGGAACGTGGGGTAGGAAGTTGTGGTGGAGGTACGTAGTTTTACTATCTAGCCCTGCCAGTTAAATTCCCCATAGTTAACTATTTTGTTTTGTAATTTTTTTTAGGGCATTTGGGAAAAACGAAAATACATGACAGGTCTTCAAAAAAGGGAGACTCCAAAATGGTGCTCTCCCTTTATATATTAGAATAGACTAGAGCCTGGGGCACACGCGATGCGTGTGTAAGTCGGATTTTCACAACGTTTTTTAAAAATACTTCCCACTTATTGTTTGATCAAATTTTCACAAATGTTGCGAAAATCCAATTTCCACACGTATCGCATGTGCCCCAGGCTCTAGTATTTGTTATTAGCAAATACGCACGTTAGATAGAAGACATCGTTCCAAAGTAAGAACAGGTTCAGCGATTTAAAAATTGTACACTGATGTTTTGCCTTCATTAAACAGTGGTTTTGCCTTAATTATCATATCTTGTAATTAGCTTTTCTTATTATGCACGGGCGAAATTAACATAATCTATCAACATAACTAAAAGAAAACATACACAATGGTAGCAATAAATACGGGAAAAAAATATCCAAACTGAACAGTAACAAAAAAAAAAAAGAAACAACTTTTGGTACGATAATGCTAAATTTTGAAATGAGTTATGATGACAATCTCATACTCATATCTAAACTATTGAAGCACGATGAACTCCTAAAACAAAATAAATTGACAAATTCAAATAATTGGATAACATGCAACTCCAAATGTTGTAGAGTTATAGTTCATTAAATTTCAATCTTCGCTTCGCTGCCTGCAAAAGGAACACATAAGAACATTTAATCGTTTGTAAGTGTATGATTTGTATTGAAGTAAAAATTAACTGAATGGGTAACAAACAATTTTTTCTAAAAAAATATATATTATTACCTTTTGCTGAGGTTTTTTTCCCTACTTCTCCTCTTGTTCTGTAAATTGTTGCTCCATTTCGTCCAAAGCTTCTGAACATATGATATCAGTCTCGATCTCCTCAAGCTTAGCTCCCAATGCTCTCATCTCCATGAAATTTAGTTTCAAGTTTTTGAAGATTGTTGCTTTAGGCCATGTGGGCGGGAGGTTATTAACTATAGCCTAAACCAAATTCTCAATGTTTGGCTTGCAGCCTTTTTTCCTTAGACTATGAAATTGGTTTTCTTTATTTAGAATGTGCACTCTTATAGTTGAGTTTGGCATCATTGGCCCTTGCTCAAACTCCATCCACAAATAGTGGACATTATGCTCGTCTTCTATCAAAGCATTCATCAAATGTGTAACATTTTCTATAACATGTCTTTGAAATATTGTTCGCTTCACATGCATCCAGCTTGATGACAGAAGGTCTATTATTTTTCCTATAAGGTATTGTTCACTTATATTTTCTCCAACATTTTGCAAGGCTCGACATGTATCTATTTTTCGTCGAACAAAATTTTCAATTGGTAAGCCCTCCCTCTGACGTATAGATTCAAAATCGTATACTGCACTCAACATATCTAAGTGATCATTACGACGCAAACATGGAGGAGGCCTCATGAAAACCTGCATAAAATGTAATATATACAATTATTTGAACCTAAAAGTTCTCAAGCGAAACAATTTACGACCCATGTAAGTTTAAAAACTTAATTTATTTAGAATCTCTGTAGGGATAAAAAAGAAGGTGTTCATAATCACATACCAATTCAGCCTCTCCATAAATCGCATCTTTCATTTGAAGATTTTTTTTTTTAAAAAAAGAACAACACCAACTTGCACATGTATATAACAAATTATCTTTAAAATGTGGAAGGGAAAGAAAATAGAAGTTATAAGCATCATACTTTGTTTTTTTTTTTTTTTTCATTGGCACCACTTGGCTACTCGTTTTCCTTGCCCTTTGTGGTTGCTATTTGTCTTTATTGTGCCATTTCTCCTTGCCTTCGATTTTTTTATTAATAATTGAACAGGCGAAAATATTGGTTACAAAAATAATGTTGTGAGCAGCCCCCTTAAGTAAAGGGAATGAAATATAGGGAAAGAAGGGTTGTAAATGCATTCCTACGCCATTTTTTTGTTACTACCCGTTCTTCACATTTGAAGATAGAAAAATATGACTTATGTATATTTGCACGGGAAACAAATCCAACTAACCAAATCTTTTTTTGGAATCCAGTTGCATTTCTTTATGCACATAAAACAAATCCAACTAACCAAAATCCTATTACTGTATACAAAAAACAAAACACAACTTTAGGCACTACAATAGATGAAGCAGAGAGGAAATCATACCTTGTGGTTAACAGAACTGAGTGGTGCGAGTTCCGAATTACTTTTAATTGTCAAATCCTTGAACCTGCCAAATGAATTCACACATAAAGGATGAGTGAAACATGGGTTGTGAACTCATAATACGGACAAAAATGCATCTGAATCCCAGAATTTCATAACAAATGACATCAAAATTGTTCAGTTCAAAGAAAAAGAAATTGAGAATGAGCATACTGCCATGAAAGGAATTCAACCACCTATGACATCAACTAAAATTTTACTGAACCCAAATGGATAAAAGGTACGAAACAGTTCAAAATTGCTGGTTCTGTTTCAAAATTGCTGGTTTAAAGAGAAGGCTCAATACCATAAGATCCCCCTTTTTTATTTTCTGATTTCTAAAAATGAACCTCCACAATAACATTCATAAGCCAACTTGATATACTCACCAGGCCACCAAAATCATGCTAATCAACCTCGAAAACCTCTAAACAGCATCAAAACCAAGTTCATACCGTAAACCTCAATACCCAGAATTCAAACAAATTACAAAACCCAGAAGCATTGGTGCATACCCAATTCACAAAACAGCAAATTTTCACACAACCATCAAAAACCCAAGAGAGATTGGCAGTCAATTGTACCTACAATTTTAGGGGGAAATCGAAGAGAAAATGGAATTGGGGGGAAAAAATTGAATGGGTACATTCTATCAATTCTGTCGAATCAACTTACTTGGTTGAAATTCCTGAAGGCCTGTGATCAACAATTGACTCCCGTCTCTGAACCTCGCCTCTGAAAAGCACATATGAAAGAGAATGGGGTATCCATAGCCCATGAAGAGAGAGAGAGAGAGAGAGAGAGAAAAGAGGGGTGGGGTTGTGGGAGAGAGGCGTGGGCGGTTGAGGAGTTGGGAGAGAAAGAGAGAGGTTGAGGAGTTGAGAAAGAGAGAGAGATGGATAGCGGCAGGTGTGTTTCAGGAGTAGTGGGGTTTTGAAGTAGTAGTGGGGTTGGAGATAGACGTGTTTTTTTTTTCCCTCCTCCACTCTCTCTCTTGAGGACATCTGGACATGCCGGCAAGTGTTATTTTTTTTGGTTAAAATGTCGAACATATTCCCACAACTAACTATTTTGTTTTGTGTGTTTTCGTTTTACCCCTACAGTTTTTACCCACATAAATGACAGGTTTGAAGGTATTTTTGGAAATGAAAAAGCATGACAAAAAAGGGAGACACCAAACTGGTGCTCTCCCTTTATATATTAGAATAGATGTTAACCCTGTTTAAGGTTAAAACTGGACTTTACATGAAACACGAAAAATTGTTCCTACCGTGATTTTTGGAGTTAAATTGCTAATTATTAGAAATTGGAAGTTGTTGGAGCAATATTATGTCGTTGAATCTTAGTATTTGTGTTATAATGTTCGTTGTATTTAATTATTGGACTTTTTTTTTTCTAAGCAATTATCAGACTTATGTGATTATTAGACCCACGTGATGCATGAACCCCATATTTTTGTCATAAATGATGTGTAGCCCGTGATCTTCGATACAATCCTTCTCTCCCCTGGTTCAAGGGTCGTCTAGCTTCTTGCCTTAACCTGCACAGTGAACGCACGACTAAGACTTGGCCGGGGATGCCTGGCAAGGCCCTCCGGCGAGAGGATGAGAATGTGCAGAGAGAATAAGCCAGAGACTAGGGTTCAGGTGTATGAGAGTGTGTGTGTCTGTACCTCTTAGGGGTGCTATCCTTTGGTATTTATAGAGTCTCCTTGACTTACTCTCCAAGTACGGGCATGTGCCTTGCACGAGCCGGGTGGCGTCATCATGATGTCACCAAATAAATCTGGTAACCGTTTTGGCGTGAGCTGGCACGTTCCACGTGTGCTCATGATTATCCTTTGGCATAACCGCCTCTACACGTGAGAGGGCATGTGGCCATGTAGTTGGCCAAGCCCGGAGGATAGCCGAGCCTGTGGGGAATTTGGGCTAGTAAAACCCATCCATGGAGCCACCTCCCAGATGGTGGCCGAGCTTGATAAATCCTTTTGTCGCTGGTCGCAAAGGTGAGGGCGAAGCCAATGACTGATAGGCTTTGGCTCAGGCCGAGCCCCGGTATGGGCATAGTTACGTTCGGCCTACTACAAAAGCCTTTCAATCTCTGCCGACGCCTAGCGCGTGGTAGGGATCGATGTTGGTTCTTGGCCGAACCTGTTGATTACCGAATGTGAATCATTGATGAGTATTGAACGAGCCTTGGTTACTTCTCAAACAACTGCTACAGGCACGCACCAACGGAAAGGCACTAGGTGTCTCTCCAAGGTTGGGTATGGTTGATGGGGGGACAGTTGGCATGCGCGAAGTTCTGAAAAAGCTGTCCCGTTATTGCCACGTGTCGGGCATCGATTGGCCGTTGGTTCGACGGTGCAAAGATGGGCAGGAACTTCGAATTCCCTAACCCTACCCTATATAAAGGGTGGATGGAGGTGAGAGAAGGGTTACAAACCCTCTCTCTCTCTCTCTAAGACGCCATATCCAGAGCTTACTCTTGCGTCTGTTTGTCTTCCAACTTGATTCTCAATGGATTCATCATCAGATCTTGTTGAAATTTTCAGGTATGTGTTCGATGTTTACTCTTCTCTTCATCTCTGTAGTTTTAGCTTCCTTTTTGCTTTGCTTTTCTGGGTTTTTTGGGGGTCTTTTGTTCTGAGTGAATAGTAGGACCCTAGGGATGAACAGTGGTGTTCATCACTACGTTCAACTTGTTTTTTCGAGCCCCAACTTTGTTGTTGGTTGGGTTTGGCCAACGCTGAGATACGCTGAGCCTCGTAGCTCGAGCCTTTGTATTCCCGAGCTTGAGTCAATATGGCAAAATAGGGTGGGCTAGTAGGGTAGCCGAGCATAAGGAGATCCCCGTCTTTTGCCGACGACATGGTTTCTCATTATTTTCTTGTCGTTTTGTTAGGTCTGGCTCACTCGGTCATAGTCATCTCCTTCGACTCTGAAAGCTCGGGGGACGAATCTAGAGATTTGATAATCTGAGAGTATTTGGATAGGCACAGAAGCCGACGCCAGATCTCTTTGATTGCTTCAAATATGTCGGCCGACACCGGTGACTCAAACGTCGAACGTGACTACGAGTATGACGGGGATGGTTTTAACACCGAGCCTGAAATCTCGTTCACACCAGCAACCAATTCTGAGGCCGAGCCCCAGCTTGGGGCAGAAGCTTCCCGATTACACTCCCAAGTCGAAGCCACCTCTTCTACGCGATTTGGGCATGATGAGGCCCCTTTCGAGGATAGAGGGATTACTGATCTCTACGAGAGGGGTCAAGTTTGCCCTCATGCCCATTTCTTCAGCGGGGAGTCAGGAGAGTATGAGAATTTTTGCCAAGAATATAGTATTCCCGACGATGTAATCGTTACTCAAGTGGCCAGCAATCGAATTAGAGACAAAAGGGAATACCACAGCACATCACAGTTCCCCTCATGGCCATTTGTGAAGCTGGGTTACGTTTTCCCCTTCATCCATTCTTGAGGGAACTCTTGGCTCGATTCAGCCTTGTTCCCCACTATTTTGCCATCAATAGTTACAGGATAATGATATCTATGATAAAACTAAAGGAGCTTCATGACCTGGAGTTCGCGGTCGCCGACCTTTTCCACACATACATCATGTCTAGGCACGACCAGACCGGGCGTCAATACTTGTCAACGCATAGGGATAAGGAGCCCCTAATAGATGGGTTGCCCGATACTGACAAGTGGACCAATCTCTACGTCGAAGTGCACGGGAATTGAGTTTGGTGACCAATCCGTATGTAGGTTCTCTATATCGAAGATAAAAGATTTTCGAGGTACTGTATCTTTCTCCATTTTTCCCGAGGGCGTTTTTCTGACTATGTATCTGATTTCTAGTTCTGATTGTTGATTCCATTTGTAGATCATCGGTCCATCACTAAGACTCAGCAGTCTTCGACCGTTGAGCAACACATAGATATTTTAAAGGAGCAGGTTTGCAGAGATGCGCCGACATTGCTTGGTTACGATCCCTCTTACAAGGGAAAACTCAAGAGGAGGGAGAAAAAGGCGGGGTCGGGCAAGAGTGCTTTTAGAAGAAAGAAGGGCACTGGGCAAGCTTTGGGCCCTAGTCCGCCGAAGCCGAGAAGGAAGGAGAAAGAACCGAGGGTAAGACTTCCCACATTTAGGAAGCCAGCTGAGTACTGGTTCTAAGAGAGCCAGCAGTCTGAGTTTACAGGCGTTAACATTCCCCTAAGGACCTTAGTGCCAGAGTTTGCTAACGAGATGTCTCAACGGAATGTTGTCCGCGAGAATCTCAAAGACGCCTCCAGGGCTCGGCCAGTTACTTCTAACACAGCCGAACTTGCTAATAAAAGACAAAAGGTGACACATGACTTTTTCCCTGCAAAGTCGCCGACTCCACGTCCACTAAATAAAAGGGAGAGGATGGAGACGTCAGCCGTGGGTGGCTCGAAGGCCATTTAGAAGGGCGCGGATTCGGGTGGACCGGTTGTCATGCAAGAATTCACCCCTTCCTACGCTATGGCTGATGAATGGATTGTGAACGTCGAGGATAGTGTCAAACTCGAGCCGAGTGTGGCACCAACGATGCTTCATGGCCTTGGGCTGCCGAGGGATATGGAGAAGGTGCCTGAAGACCTTCAACCTAGCTTGATTCACGCAAGCGCGTATTTGGTGCAGGTTTGTCTGGCTCCGATACATATATATATATATATATGTGTGTGTGTGTGTGTGTGTGTGTGTATAAATTTTTATTTTTATTTAAACATTGTGTCCATTGATCATTCCGAGCTTATCACCTTTTGTAATGTAGGCTGGGCAGGCATTGCTCCGCGCCTATAATAAGGCCGAACTTACGACGACTGAAAGGCCAAGCGTGAGAAAACAAGGTCTTTGAGGAATAGTCTCAAGTCTGCTGCAGCCAAGGTGTTGGAGAA
The DNA here is from genome assembly GCA_019656275.1 of Rhododendron kiyosumense. Taxonomy (NCBI): domain Eukaryota; kingdom Viridiplantae; phylum Streptophyta; class Magnoliopsida; order Ericales; family Ericaceae; genus Rhododendron; species Rhododendron kiyosumense. The sequence goes on along the minus strand of BPLS01030965.1, from coordinate 4,855 downwards.
GGAAAGGGACGAGGCTGCTCAAATTGCAAAGAAAGCCGAGCATGAGCTTGGCAGGGTGCAGCGGCATGAGAAGAGGAAAATGAAGGAAGTTGACGGAAAAGCTTTCCAAGCTGGCTACTACCGCGCTAGAGCCGAGTACGTTAGGGAGGCTCGTAAAATGGTGAACAAAGAGGTTGAGGTTAGAGTACCTGTTGCGTACATGAAGGGTTATAAGGACAGGGTGGCCGTTGTTGCCAATGCTCTTCAGCTGGAGCCTGACTCAAATTTGTACAAGTCAATTCTAGCAGCTGTCGTTCCCGAACATGTACTGCCATATACGAACGAGGAGTGTGGACCACTTCCTCCCGAGGAATTCCCCGAGAGTGAAGATGATATTGAAGATGTCTCTGGGGATGATGCCAATGGTGAAGATGTGGTTGCTGGGCAAAAAGCTGGTGAGGTCAAGGATGAGAAGGTGACTGAGGACGCTGAGCATGGGTCCATGAACGTTGACAAAAACGCCGAGGCTGAGGCTGATGTTGTTGCCAGAGCTAATGTTAACACTGAAGAGGCTGCTCAAGGTTGAGAGAGAAACGCCCACAGGTGCCGAATTCAGGGTGGCCGGTTACTGTAATTGACAACCATTTATTCCCGTACTTGTTAGTTTTTTGTTTTTCTTGCACTTGAACTTTTTTGTTGGACTGCACGGTTCCGAACTTGGATTTTGTTGTTCCAGATGTAATTGTTTGTGGGAGGTTGGCTTTGAATGATATACCACACCGTACCTCCCAGCTTAGGTATCTTCTACAACATTTGTTTCCTTTGAATGACATGGTTTCACATTTGCACTATTTTAGCTTTGTTGATCTTGATTGGTTGTTCCCACGCCTTAGGAAAATTTTGATAGGTTCGCTTGTTTGGATGGTAGCTATCCGTAGCCCCCTCTTTGGCTTGGGTTTGGCTAAATACTGGGATGTTGTCAAATGTAGGGGTGGCTAACTTTTAGTGCAGTTGTTGCCGAGCCTTGACCAAAGTAGAGTAGTGAAATGGAGTGGAGAGGTTGCCGAGCGTGGCATTGTCCTGGGCCATTGTGCCAATTTAGTGGATAATACTTAGGTTAGCAACCAAAGTTTGTTGGGTGCCCTTACCTATGGTTGGGGCTCGGCCAAGGTGCCAGCCCCTAGCAAAGGTTATAAGGGTTTGAAATGTTTAACGTTTGTGGGTGGTTTGCTTCACCAAAGCGTGAGTATAACCGGGCATTGGCCGACCTTACTGTCTTGGCAAGCCTAACCGAAGCCTAAATTCCAGCCGTAATGTGTGTCTTAGGCTCGGTGGACCATATGTCCAGTTTGTGCTTCTTTGGGCAGCGATGGTAGCCGAAGCATGGCGTAACAGTCGTTTGTGGATGTGACCGAAGTCAACGTTTGTGGGTGACAGAACTTGGTGAGGGTAAATTATGAAGACATAAGCGAAATAAGTTTAAAAAGTGCAGAAGATGTTAATTGCCAAACAAGATTCTTCTTTGTATTGAGAAACGTCGGAATACAAGGAAAAATTAAAAACTAAGGGCCTAAGTCGTTCTTGAGAAAAAGTACAATGGATAATGCGGCCGAAGCTCATATGTTGACAAAATGAGTTGGTAAATAAAAGTTTAACTAATGATAGTATGTGGCTGAGCACAGAGTGAATCTGGAAAAGGTTGATCACATATATGCCTTATTTAGATTCTGCGCATTCCACGGGTTGGTGAGGACTTTCCCATTCATGTCTACCAGGACGTAAGCACCTTCACCAGCAATCTTGACAACATTAAAAGGACCCTCCCAGTTGGGCTTGAATTTCGTTTTCTTGCTGGCTTGCACCACTTTTCACCAAACCAAGTCATCTGGCTTAAAGGTCTTGGTTCGCACACTTCGGTTGTATCCCTTGTCTACTTGCTGTTGGTATTTGGCAAGCTTTAAGCGAGCATCATCACACTTCTCTTATGCCAATATCAACTCTTGTTCCACAACTTCATCATTGGTCTTTGGGTTAAAGTTCTCTGTTCTCAAAGTGGGGAACCTGGACTCGAGTGGGATTACGGCCTCCATGCTGAATGCCATGGAAAAGGGGGTTTGGCCTATTGAGCACCTTGGTGTAGAACGGTAAGCCCATAGAACGCGTGGCAGTTCTTCAGCCCACTTGCCTCTTTTGGAGTTTAGTCGACGCTTGATTCCTGCGCAGACTATCTAGTTTGTGGCCTTGGCTTGGCCGTTCCCTTGGGGGTATGCCAGGGTAGAATTGAAGAAATGTATCCCAAACTCGGCGCAGAGGCTTGTTAGGTCTTTGCCGACAAATTGGGTCCCGTTGTCCGAGACGATGGCATATGGGACGGCGAACCTTGTGACAATGTTCTTCCAGACAAATCTTCAAACGTCGGCCTCGATGATTGTCACGAGAGGTTCAGTCTTAACCCATTTAGAGAAGTAATCCGTTGCGGTGATCAGGAACTTGAAGCCACCTGGTGTCGTTGGCAGTTTGCCCACTATGTCAAGCCCCCATTAGGCAAAGGGCCAAGGACTCGTTATCGGAGAGAGATTCTGTGTGGGTTGCTTTGGGATGGGAGAAAATAACTGGCACGGTCGGCACTTGTGAACGACTTCTTCGCAGTCTTTCTTCATGTTCTTCCAGAAGTAACCTTGGCTCATTGCTCGTTGACAAAGGGAGCGACCACCAGAGTGGCAGCCGCAGCTGCCAGAGTGAAGCTCGGCCAGGATTTCAGGAACTTGTGTGGGATGTACAACGAGGAGGTATGGTCCAGAGATGGATTTCCTGTAGAGTTGGCTGCTTTCGAAGAGCCAGTAGTAGGCGGCCTTGTTGCGAATACGGTAGGCTTCCTTCTTGTATATGGGTAGGGTGTCATGCTTGTGGAACGCAACGATTTCGTCCATCCAGCTTGGACCAAGTTCGACATTGAGTACTTCTGGAGTTGTTTCGAAGGATGGGTGGTAAATGCTACCGAAGTTGATTATCCTGAATTTTGAGGCCTCGATGCCAAGGCTAGTCCGGCGAGTGCATCTGCGTGGGCGTTATGCTCGCGGTTGATTTGCTCAATCTTGAAGTTCTTAAAGTGCGAGATGAGCTTGGCTGTAATGGCTTGGTATTTCAACATCCGTGGGTCCCAAGCCTCATAGTCCCCAAGTACTTGATTGACTATGAGTTGGGAGTCATAGTAGACAACTAGGTCAGTGACTTTCATCGCGATTGTGGAGCGTAAGCCAGCAAGGAGGGCTTCGTATTCAGCTTCGTTGTTGGTGGTGGGGAAGTCGATGGTGAGAAAGCTTTCATGAAGCATCCCACAAGGAGAAACTAAGACTACCCCTGCTCCAGCTCCATTGCTATTGGACGCCCAGTCGACATTCAGGCGCCAAGTCTCTCCTTGAAATAGGTGCCAAGGCTTTGTCGTTGTGCTTTGTTCGACCGCGGTTTGTGAAATTGGGGTGTTGAGTGCGGCCACGTCTTCCTGTGTTAGTTCCGCGATGAAGTCCGCCAAAACCTGGCCCTTGATTGTCGTTCGTGGCTCGAAGCTAATGTCGAAGTTTGCAAGTTCGATAGCCCACTTGAATACTCGATTGGAAAGGTCTACCTTTCGAAAGAGGGCCTTGAGGGGGTGTTCCATTTATACCGTGATTGGGTGGGACTAGAAATAAGGCAGTAGTTTCCTTGCCGCCGAGACGAGAGCAAGAGCTAGTTTCTCCAGAGGAAGATAGCGTGTTTGTGCTGGGAGGAGTGTTTTGCTTGTGAAACAGTCATCGGCCCCTTCTCGCTGAACATGGGCAGAACTGACCGCGTGGGCGGAGACGGCAAGATACAAATATAGGGTCTTAAACTCCTTTGGTTTCACCAATATCGGGGCCGAGCCTAGGTATTCTTTGAGTTCTGCCGAGGCGGAGTCGCAATCGGGACTCCATTCGAAACTGCGTTGGCTTTTACCCTTCAAAGCATGGAAGAATGCATGCACTTGTCGGAGGACTTGCTGATGAACCGATTTAGGGCGACTGCCATCCCAGTGAGCCGTTGTACTTCCTTGATTGTTTTTGGTGACTGCAAGTTTGTGATGGCTTTGATTTGGTTGGGGTCGGCCTCAATACCATGTCTGGTAGCCAAATCCCCGAGAAATTTCCTGGCGCTAACACCGAACGCACACTTTTCAGGGTTCAGGTGAAGCTTGTAGTGTAACGACCCGAATTTTCGACCCAAAATTTTTTTTAATATAAATTTATATTATTAAATTTCTAATTCAATAATTAATTAGATTGAATAATTAAAATATATTATTATGTGTACAATTGATATTATTTACACTATTGTACAAGATATATATTTATATTTTAGATATACGAGAAATCAGTGATTGATATTCATCTCTTATCTTTCCTATCTAAATCTTAACTAGAACTCTATTCAAATCAAGTCTCCACTTCCCTCTCAAATTCTACCACCTCCATTTTTATCCTTCAAATTACACCCTACATTTAAATGATTTTATTTCCCTATTTTTCTCTCTCTCACACTATACATAAACGTGTCCATATACATTCTCACCTTATACATAAACGCGTCCACATACATTAGAATTAAAGAAATCCCACCAAATGTTGTACTTGTCTCATATCTCTCTTATCAGTATCCCTCTCATTCACTCTTCTTCCCCATTCCACCACTTCCACACTTATCCTCTCACCTTCTCACTACCTTATTTTCTATCATTATACATACCCACATAAACCCAAAAATTGAACACCAATATATTATTTCACTCCCAATTTTATTGTTGAGTCTAGAATAGATAGAGAGAGAGAGAGAGAGAGAGAGAGAGAGAGAGAGAGAGAGAGAG
>BPLS01030963.1:0-40897 GCA_019656275.1 Rhododendron kiyosumense | reverse complement strand
ATATACAAGTCCTTGTACTTGAACCTATGAGGCCCATAGTCAAGTTCCCAATCTTCAAGAACTTCAGCAAACTTCCTCTTCCTTCTAATATAAAAAACTGCCCCTGCAACTACTCCAAACACAAAAACGAAACAAATCAAAGGCAACCCAGTTTTAAAAAGCATAGATGTTTTCTTCGGTCCGATTTGGGGAAGCTTAGGGAGTTGAGAGAAATCAAACCCATCAGCCAATCCATTCATCTTAAAGCTCCACGCAAATAGATAATGGGAAGTACTTGTGATATAACCAGAAGAGGAAGAGAACCCAACGTACATAGTTTGGTTCAAGATAGGGGAAAGATCCTTAGAAAGAGTCAATAGCGGCGTGTTTGGCTTGGGCAAATCAACCGGAGCCATAGTAACATTCATTTCCTTCTTTCCCCCGTCGTATTCAACCCAAACTTGCATCGCCTTACCGCTGATCAGACTCAAATTCTGAAACGTCCCATTTGAAGAATAGTACCCAGCTGCCTTAGACGCAACAGAGTCCAGCCCATTAATGTCGATACCGACATGGTTATCGTTTATATCTTTAAACTGGCTATCGGGTACAGTATCAAACTCTACCGCGACCACGTGGTTGGTTGAGTTCCCGTTATTGGTTTCATTGAAGAGGCCCAAGTACCGGCCGGAGAGAGCACCGGCGGCTGGGAGGCGTGGGGCGGGGGCGACGACGAAGACAATGCCGTGAGCTGAGTAGGTGGGGTAATCAGTGATTATGGAGAAGATGAAGGAGGTGGAGAAGGAGGAAACGGAGGCGTTCGGTGAGGGTTTGAAGGGGAATGGTGTGGGGAAAAAGGCGTGGCCGTTTTCACCGCGGGTGCCGTTGGTGAGGGCTAGGAGGCCTGAGGGTGTGAACTCGGCTATGCCGTCGAGGGTGAGGTTTGGTGAGGCGGCTTTGAAGTTGTTGAAGGTGAAGCTGAGGTTGTCTTGGGCGGCTGTGGAGGGGAGGAGAGCGAGGAGGAGGGGGAGGAGAGGAGAGAGAGAGAAAAGAGGATTGAGAAACATGGCTATGGAATGATGGGTGTGAGAGTCTCCATAGGTATGCGAGAAGTTTTTCAGTGCCGGATGGGCACCAGTCACGTAGTGTCGAGCACCATCTCATCCTTCCAAACGTATTTTAGACGGTTCAGATTTATCTGGATAATTTTTAAGTGTAAAATTATCAAAATAGTCCCTCATGTCCGAACAGATCTGAACTGTTCAAAATAAATTTAGACGGCTGAGATGCGTGTTCAGCACCACATGACCGGTGCCGGCTCAGCACTGGAAAATTGGGTAGTTGGTAGACATGAAGTCATCTATTTTAGTCAAAAATCATCTTTTACTGGGATGTTTCGCTCCGGATCAAAGTTATCAAATCCGTTCCGTACCGGCTGGTACGTACCGTACCGGTGCGTAAACGGGACGCAAAAAGTCATGTTCCGTTCCGGTCAAAATACCGGCCTGTTCCGGTCAATACCGGACGTACCGGACAATACCGGACGTACCGGACATTTTCCGGCGTTCCGTACCGGTCTTTTTTTTTTTTACATTTTGTTATATTTACACTTAAAATTTTAAAACATGGTAGATATATATTAAATATATATATATATATAATATTAATTGCGGTAAATCCGGAACGGTACCGGGATACAGCCCGGTACCGGTACGTACCATTCCAGTAATGAAAACGGTACGTTGACCAGTACGGTATTGACAACTTTGCTCCGGATACTCGTTCTAAAGCAACCACTCTCAATTATCACCCTTGTAAAATTGTACTAGTAATTTAAAATATTTTTGAAAAACAACTTTCATGCTTGCACTTATACACTGTTAGAAAAGCTTTTAATTAAAAACCTATTTAAAATAGTTTATTACCATATATGCTAATTCCCTTTTGAAATTAAATTGTCGATTATGGTTAAAAAAACATTTGTAACTCCCAGTCATTTTTATTAGGACTTTAAGGGCATATTATATGAAATGATTAATGACATTCTTGATTAGTTTTACTATAAAAAGGTGGCTAGGAGTTGGAGGGCAAGAGACGAAAAAATTATTCATTCCCCTTGGGGCACCGCCACATGGTGCTCCAAGGCCTCCTTCCACCACACATTTTGGTGTGGGACCAAAATTAATGTATAGGCCCCATTCAATGTGTTGTTAAAAATGACTTGGAGCACCATGAGGTGGTGTTTTAAGGGCATGGAATAATCTCTCAGAACGAGAAAGGAAAAATGTTCAGATAGATTGTATGATACACATATTTTGTTAATGTATTACATACAACTTTAGTATTTAATTTGAGTATACGGGTGGTTCTTGATTCACGGGGATAGCTCTAGTTTTACACAAAGCTTCACATGAATCGTTTTTATCTTGGGAGTGGAATGTCACACAAATCGGTGCAAGCGGGGACGTATCTTCTCTTAGGACAGCGCTCTATGCGTGACTCAATCCACATAAGTTCTATCATTCTCTTATTTTCTATATTGAAATATGGTCTTATTTTTTTATTGACGTGTCGTTGTCTCCTGAACTTCTAACAAATATTTCCAACAATCTAAGAGAAAAGAAACCGTTTGAATAAATATAGAGACTGTATGCTCAAGGCGAGAATCATTTATGAGAATTTATGTTTAATATGCAAGTGTGCTTGTGCGCATATACTTAATGACTGCATTTCTTTTTTTGGCACGTTCATGAAGTGACATGTTATGGACATGGAACGGAAGGGATTTTTATTACTGTTATTTCTACGCTCAAAATTCAACTCTCAAATGGGAAGGGGAAAGAAAAGAAAAAAAAAACAGGGGTGTTTCTTGGAAAACCGATAGCCAGCTTTATGAATTTGTAAACCTGTGTTTGTACAGGGAAAAGAGCTGCGTGTTCAACTTTAATTAAAAACCTGGTAGACTTGTCAACATCAGTCGTTAAGCCAGCTTGGTTAATATATTCTAAAAGTTATTTCACCTATTATCAATTGATTTTAGGTTAGAGCTCTTCAAGAAATCTAATAAGGTATCAGAGCTAGGTCTTGGATGGCCTCACCTCTAATGAAAAAGTCTTTGTCGCCTGAGTCAATCGTTCATCTCCTACTCTGTCACCTCCACATACATCCGGATTGTACGTGAGAGAGAGTATTAGATTTGTTCCACATCTGTCATTGAAGACACCCAAACTTACTTAATATATTCTAAATATTATTTCACCTATTGTCAATTAATTTTAAATTGTAACCCTCCAAAAAATCTAACAAAACCTATGGTTGGAAAACTTGAAATTGGCACCTACGAAATGTGTGCTATGCTATTGTGGATTGGCTCGTCTATATTGGAAAAGGTAATTAGAATTTTATTCTTTTTTAAAGTTACACACTGTCATTTTGTCATGGTTGCGTAGCTGGAATGGCAACTGGATTCATGGATGTCATTGTCGTAGTTAGGCATCATCATCACACGTGTTATTGTATTCATTTCGTTAATGTATTTGCAGTGACCACGCATTAACCCACTTCTGCCAATCATGGGGACAGCAGCCCCTCCCTCGATCATGGGTAGTAGTGATTCGCTAGCGGAGGCGGGGGCTGCTGCCCCAAGGGGCAGCAGCGTGCTGCTGTTTCGGGTTTTCGGACCCATTCCGGTCTCGTTCTAATGATCGAAAATGTTCACTTTGTAGAGCTCATCGAGTAGAATAACTATACAAAAAATCATCTTAATTTGATATCATGAAGTGCCTGATTGGAGCCTATATAACTCTTGGTCCATGGGTTACAGTGGATTTGATCCAATGTTTCGGATCCATTCTTTTCAAGATAAAAAGGTTCCGATCAGGTACTTAATGATATCCAATTAAGCTGATTTTTTGTATAGTTATTCTACTCGACGAGCTCTACAAAGTGAACGTTTCCGATTATCGGAGTGAGACCGGAATGAGCCCGGAAACCCGGGACAGCAGCACGCTGCTGCCGCCTTAGGGCAGCAGCCCCCCCCCCCCGGGGCTAGCGGGGTACGTATTTTTGCCCATTAAATTTCAAAGGTTCAATGGAGATTAGTCTTGGTCAGATTTACTCTTTTGAATCTAGCATGTCATACGTACTTACTGTTACAGCATTGAAATTCATTCCACATTTTACAGTGGTTTTTTTTTTTTTGTTAAAAAAACGATGGGAATATGGGTGTAAAATTGAATGCTCTATTGGATGAATGTTGGAGAAATTAATGGCAGTCCCGTTCGTTTTGGTTTTGAATTTTTTATTCTAATTATTATTTTATTTTTCATCAATCATTATTCTCATTTTTCTCTCTATCTATCTCCAATCATATCTATATTTTCAATAATTACTCTATTTATTTTTACACTCATTACGTACAAATCCAAATTCAAAATCCCAAAACAAATGGGGTCGGCATGTTCTTAGTAAGAGATATTTTAATGGGCTAGCTCAGTTGACCATGACTCTTGCATCTTATTAGGAGATCAAGAGTTCGAATCTCTCCACCTACGTATGAGTGTTCTTTCTTTAGAGGGTTTTTCCTTTCTTTCTTTATCTCTACCCAATAATGTGCTTATTTCTTGTATTAGTTGAATTATTGGGCTTGGTTGTCTCGTGAACTCTCACAATTGATATAGTGTCACAGGTTAGTACTTTGTACTTCAGATCTAATGTAAAATGATCTTTTCTATCCAGGGACAGAAGGAAAGGGGGTAATGCCCCCACTCGAAACTAAAATAATTTTGTTATATTTTCGTATATTTTGCATAATTATGAAATTGATGGTGCTACTACACATAAACAAGTGCATATATCTTGAAAATATACATATAAAACTAGTTTTATGTTTCAATTTCGTCATATGGTACATTTATACTTGTTGATTTTTGAACTATTCGTCTACTTTGATCGATTCTTTCTTAATTGTACTTATTTTTAACCGTCGAAGAGCAATATTTTAAAATAATATCATTAATAAAACCGTATCGATCATTCTAAAACTTGTCGATATTCATGTAAAACATACTCTCAAATTTTGTTTGAGATTTTGTGCTTATTTTTACATAATTTAAGTGAAAGTATGTGTTGTATATTTTTGTAGTTATTGCATGCTTTAATTATGTAACGATCTTATTGTGGTTAACTAGAAAAATAAATTTCCACCATTATGATTAACAAGGTGCCCCAACTAAACGACATTTCTGAATTCGTCCATGCTTCTATCGATAGAAAAAAAAAAGTACTCCCTCCGTCCTCTTTTTAAAGTCCAGTATTCTATTTTGTAAAATTAGTGAATAAAAGTTGGTACATTTTTCATTTTGCCAGTAAAATTATATTCCATTTTGAAAAATTGGTGACACAAGAAAAATGGTCATTCCCGACATTTTAATTAATGCTAGAAAAGCCACTAAATGCCAAAAAAACCACTAAATGCTGGAAAAAAATAATTACTACCGGCGTTTGTTTTAAAAAATGCATGCAAAAGTCGACTTTTCCATCAAAATAAGTACCGCTAAACTATTACCGGCATTTGTTGAAAAAAATGCTGGGAAAAATCTGTGTATAATATAAATATTTTTCATTGTGCAATGTAATCCAATATGGTGGTTAACCCAGTTGGTAGCTTCACAAGCGGGCGAGGCAAAGATCATGAGTTTGAATCTTGGGGCAAGCAAATTCTTCACAAAATTTGGGTGCCATGTGGCATTTTGTCTTATATGGTACAATTTTTTCCGGCATTTGTACAAATGCCGCAAATGAGTCCAACTATTCCCGGCATTTTTAACCTTTCCCGGCATTTGTACCTTTACCGACACACTCCTAGATGGCATTTGTTATAAATGCCAATAATACTTGACAAATGCCGGTAATACTCTTTACCGGCATTTATGAAATGTCGGGAAAAGCAAAATTTCTTGTAGTTAGTATAATGATGATGTCTCCATAGGGGGAAAATAGAGAAAGTTGATGTAAAAGGTGTAATGATGATATTTTCTTAATAAGTTGGAGTTACGAAGCGGGATATTTAAAAAGGGACGGAGGGAGTAAGAGATATTTTAACTTCTAGATAAGACTTGGAAGTCTTTTTTCGAATTTGGAGCATTTGAAGTACTGATCAATATATCTATTTGGAATGAATATCTACGTGGGGGTTTCTAAAATTTTAAAAATCTATTTTTGGTTGCTCTCTGCAGGTGTTTGGAACATGGGTGTCATTCTCCTTCAGTTGTGATGATTTGAGAAAATTTGCTAAAATGTGGATTCGAAAAAGACAAAGGAAGCTCCTGTTTTTGAAGGCATATAGGTATAATCATTTGACAAGGATCCTAGTGGTAAAAAGACTACTGGCCTTGTAGGAAAAAAACAAAAAGAGAGAGAGAGAGAGACTCGAGAAGGAAATAAAGAAGTGGTTCATGATTACTAACTACACGAGTAAAACACATAATGGTCAATAGGTATTCAGATTACTAGTCATATGAAATGAAAATAATGATTACTAAGGTATAAGAACTTGAAAGTGTGCATTTGAGTTTATTGGATCGGAAAAAAAAAAGTGATTCTTAGTGGGGGTTTAAACCACTGGCCACATAAAGCGAGACAATGATTTATAAAGACTCTTAGCAAAAGCAGGGAGGAAGTGGTTCCTAATATGTTAATGAGACTATTGGCCACTATATATAGCTCCTACTAGAAAGCTATTGGTTACTGAAAAAGTGATTCCTATTAGAGAGCTACTAGCTATCGAGGATGGAAAATATCAAAATAATAGTAGACCAAGTTTATATGATGGGTCTAAAACATTTGTTGCTCCGATTTTAAAGAAATGATGGGTCTAAAACATTTATTGCTTTGATTCAAAAGAAAGACCCAAACTCATCTTGTGAGTTTAGTAATTAGGAATATTTGTTGTCTCAATTGACTTTATAACATATGGGTTCAATGTTGTCTCAGTTTAATATGGATCATAGTATAGTACTAAATCCGAAACATATATATTGCCTCAAATCAATGTTGCTTTCCGTAAAAAAATCGGATCGTTTCACGGTTTTCTATATTGCCTCAAATCGATGTTACTTTCGCTAAAAGAATTGGATAAATTCTATAGATCCAGAATTTACGTGTTGCCTCGGTCGGAAATATAAGGACAATGTTTGCTTGATGAGTCCTTAACATTAATTGTTTTTGATAAGTCCCTCAGAAAATTGGCATGCTAGAAAGGAAAAGTAAAATGCTATATGCATACAAGAGATTAGTATGCAGGCTAATTGTAAAATATCGAGGAGTTTGGGACTGAAGCCTATAAATTAGTCATTACAGTGAACACCTAACCTTTGTGATTGGAGATCTCATGAAGAAGGCTCAATCGGTAACAACAAAACTGACATGGCAAACCCAGTTTTCAAGTTAGGCATTGAGTTTAAGACCCACTCCCAATTCAGAGATGCAGTCAAGGAGTATGTCATCAAGCATGATAAGAAAATAACTTTCACAAATAGTGAAAGGGACAAAGTCAGGGCAATTTGCAAGACAGGTTGCCCTTGGGACATTTATGCTTCATATGTGGTGTTGATGCTGTGTACAGGGTTAAGACATACAACTCTCAACATAGTTGCACCAGAAGTTTTGATGTTCCTTGGGTGAGTACTAAATGGATTGTCAACAAGTATGGCAATAGGATAAGATCCAACCCTACTTAGCCAATTCCTTCTCTAGCAGAGACCATTCAACAAGAATGGATTGTAAAAGTATCCACTCAGAAAGTTTACAGGGCTAGGAGGAAGGCACTAGAGGTGGTTCAAGGAAATGCAGCTAAGCAGTATGGAAAATTGCGGGGTTATGTGGAGGAGATTAAGAATTCTAATCCTGGTACTACAATCAAGATCCAAGTCAAGCCTATTTGATGGGGTGCACTTAAAAGAGGGTTCCAAATGGGATGTAGACCTATAATTGGTTTGGATGGTTGTCACTTGAAGGGGCCATATGGTGGGATTCTTCTAACTGTTGTGGGAGTTGACGCTAATTACCAGATTTACCCTTTTGCATATGCAGTGGTGGAGATTGAGAAATACAAAACTTGGCATTGGTTCTTGGAACTTTTAGGTACAGACTTGAATATTTAGAACACTGGGACATACACCTTTATGAGTGACAAACAGAAAGGCTTGATTGAAGCTGTGAAGAATTTGTATCCAAATGTTGAGCATAGATTCAGTGTTAGGCATCTCTATAACAATTTCAAACAAGACTTTAAAGGGTTGGTGCTCAAGGAGATATTGTGGAAGGCTGCAAGGGCAAGCACTGTTTAGAGCTTTACAAGAGCAATGGTGGAGATGAAAGAGACAGATACTGCAACATTCAATTGGTTGGTACAAAGGCCACCTGTCCATTGGAGCAAATCACACTTCAGCACTTACACAAAATGTGACATTCTATTGAACAACCTATGTGAGAGCTTCAATTCAAGCATTTTGAGCGCTATGGACCAACCTATAGTGACAATGTTGGAAAGAATAAGATTGATACTAATGAAGAGTTTACAGAAAAAGAGGACTGCAATGATGAGGTACAATGGGGTGATTTGCCTAAAGGTAGTGAAAAGGATAGAAAAGATGAAGGAAGATCATAAGGGGTGGATTACTAGGTGGTGTAGCAATGATGAATTTGAAGTCATAGGTCCAAATATGGTGCAATACAAAGTTTATATTGATAAGAGACAATGTGGTTGTAGGAAGTGGGACATCTCTGGCATACCACGCATACATGCAATTGCAACATTGGGGTTCAATAATTTTGGAGCCACTTGACTATGTTCATGATTGCTATAGGGTTGACACATATATGAGGACATATGATAATCTGATGGGCCCAATAAATGGCAAGGATATGTGGCCATCCACAGATAATGTGAAGTTGCTCCCACGAGATATCAAGAAGAGGGCTGGCAGACCCAAGAAGGCAAGGAGGAGGGAACTTGAAAAACCAAAGGATCCAATTAGACTGGGCAAGAAGGGCATTAAGATGACCAGTTCAAGTTGTGGGAACGTAGGACATAACAAAAGGGGTGAATGCTGGTGAAGGAAGCTCCTCAACTCACACCTAACAAGCTATTGAGTTTGTTGAACCATCTCAAACTGAGTTTGTTGTACCATCTCAACCTATGAGTTGTATTAAACTGCAATAAAATATGCCTAACTTAGATTACACTTACAGGTTTAAAGGCTTGTATAATTTCTTCAATGCAAGTTCAGGTAAATGCAAGTGCAAAGGTAGACCAAATCATACCCAAGGTGCTGGAAATGTAAAAGCAAGTACAGAAGCATGGTCCTCAACAGACACCTAAGTACGTACTCAGTCTGCAAGTGGTGCATTTTGTTGGAAATTTACAAAATTTCGGATGAATGAAACCGAGATTTTGGAGGGTCTCCCGAGGCAACCGGTCTTGAGTTCGTTGTATCTGGACGCACCACAATTAATAGACGTATTGATGTGTGCAGCTGTAACTCCCGCAACCCCTCCACCTTGATGGCAGCATTATTCTTCCTATTGATGGCTGATTTCATTTGGGGGTTACTCATATTGAATGGGTCCATTCAATACCAGCATTTGTGAAGATCTCCATTTGCCTATAAATTGATGCATCACGTTTTGGAGGAACACAAGCAAATTCACAACCTACCAGCATATTCTGATATACCTTCTTGAGAGAGAGAGGCAGGCGGTAGTCAGTTCGCCAAGGCTGTTGACGGTAGGGTTCCGACGGTTTGCGATTTAGCCGAACCAACCCTGGGAGGAAGTCGTCGACGCAACCTACAACACCCACGGTAGGCGGCGAATCTTTCTTAAGGAGACTGTGGTATTACACAGGACTCGGTTCGATGTTCAAAAATTTGTCTGTATCTCGTACTTACATGTTATCTCCTGTTTACGTTTATGTAATCTGTTTCAATCATGTATTGTATCATTTTCAATGAAATTTTTCTCTGGAATTATACGTTATTGCTGAGATTTTTCCCAACACATTTGGCTTGCTAACTTATATTAGAATTATGGTATTAAAGGTTAGTATTTGTCCTTCAATTCAGGTTCATGTAAATGCAAGAGCAGGGGTCAATGCTGGTGTAGTTTGTGCTACCAGAGCAGCAGTCAACGTTGGTTTGTTTGAGAGTCGCCACCCGGGTTTTGAAAAGGATTAACTCCGAGAAACCGTTTATTGAAAAAATGTGACTCTTTTGCCCTTTTTAAAAAAGGTTTTGGTCTATTGAAAACAGAGAGTTTTGGGTTCGGGAGCCAGGTTACGAGGGGGGAAGGTTTTGTTTGGAAAAGCACCCCCCTCGCCCGATAAAATCGGTCTCTAATAATATTTGTGAGATTTGGAAATCATTTTATTGCTTAACTTTTAGTGCCACATGAACAATTTATATCACAGAAATAATTTAAATTGCAGAAACATGTAAATATAAACAAGAAATAGGTATAGCAGGAATATGAACATTTAATCGCAGAAAATAACTAAATAACATTCTGTTCTATGCAACAACTCCACCGCACGGTAGACACTTGTACCGCACGGTACATGTTCTATGGTTTCCAATTCCAAAATGATGTTATTTAACGTTCAATGTTATTGCATGTATTTGCTTAATACTGGACATGAGTTTAAGACATTACATGAAATAGCATGGTATCTTATATCAAATCAGAAGAAGAAAAGAAATTGCAAACTAAACTGTTCCTTGAAAAACCTCTACCGTACGGTAGTATGGTGTGCCGTACGGTGGAAGTATAAGGGACTCCAACTTTAATTTCTCGTAGTGTTTGAACTATTTAGGCCCAGGGGTGGTATTAGGAACCAGCCTGAGATTAATAGTGTACCCCTCAGATTATAGAGACAAGTAGCGGACAAAAGATTATACCTCTTGGAGCGAAACCTTCCTTTGGAGTGCTGGTGCTAATATGGCAGCCCTTGGTGTGCACTTTGGATGTGTGGGTAGGCTTTAGTTTACTGTAGTGAAGCACATGACTTGGTTTTGGACTTGATTTTTGAGAGAAAAATGGAGTTTTCGGTTTTTGAAAGTGAAAAGGAGTGAAAATGGCTTGTTTTTTAAATGGGGAGTGAGAAAATGGCGTGGTATATCTGAAATGGGAATAGGAATGGGTATTTATAGAGTGAAAATGGCTTAGAAATGAAGCAAACTTGATCTGCACGCATTTTTAACCGACTTTGTGTCCACCGTACGGCACTAGGCTTCCACCGTACGGTACATCCCAACCGACTTAAGTTTAGGCGGTCAAAAACTCTACCATACGGTAGAAATATGTCCACCGTACGGCACAGTTGACCACCGTATGGCACAGTTGACCGCCGTACGGTACATGTGACTGCTCAACAGGCTGAACTTCGAATGGCCGCCCCGGACACTCCCAAACTCGGTTTTGGGTGTTCTTCAAACCGATGGAAAGCTGGTTAAGTCTATTTTCTAACCCAAGTGTTTGGATCAAAATAATTTTGTACATCAAAAGATATGATGATTTTACCCTCAGGTGGTCAAAAAAAGAAGTCGTTTAGGCAAAATCCTTGTATCTCCCTCATTTCAAATCGGATTAAGGCTTATTATATATCGATAAAGAGGGTTTTGAATGTACTAAAAGATGGTGGACTCCAACCATAAAAATAAGGAAGTTTGATTTATGAAAATTGGGCTGAAAGCAAACTAAACCGAAGACCGTTGGTGCCACGATGGCCAAAACACGTATTTACTCATTCTAAGTGTCACTTGGCACTCTCATACCTAATTTTAAGGTGTTTCCCCATTATTTTGAGTACAAATAGCTTTGTTTGAAGCTTTCAAGGCACATTTTATTATTAGAAAGCTTATCGGTCACTTGTTCACGATTTTCGAAAGGTAGCGCTCCAAAAGGTTTAGATCAATCCAAAGGTTTTAAATCATGCTTTGTTTATCATTATTGGGGGCTTAAAAGTTATCCAGGATTTCCAAATTGGGGTGTCTACAGTTGCCTTGTTAGTTTGAACGTATACAACTTGGTGTACTCTTTGTCATAACTAATTAACCTTGACCATTTTTGTGCAGATCAAAAGAAGTAAAGAAGTGGAAGTGGTACTCAAGGAAAGTGAAGTGACTGAATTTCTTCACAGGGCTCTTTTGTGAACTTAATTTGCTATGATGGCTTTTTTTTTTTGACCTCTGTTTGGGTTGCCTATCAAAGGCTATAATATGTAGGGCCCTACTATGTAGGAACAAACTAACTTATTTGGGAACTTATTTTGGTGAACAGAATTTTTGGTCTATGTATTATCATGAACAAACCTGTGGGAGTAACAAGACTTAATGTAATGCTTGGTCCTTTAATGCTTGAACTGTTTTTGCATTGGGACTTGTTTTGGCAGTGAAATGTGATTGATATATGTTTGTCATTGGAATATGTTTTGACATTGTGTTATGGTTATCAGACACACATTATCTTCTCTCTTTTCATTGTGTTATTAACATGTTTTGGTAGGAAAATTTCTCAATTCCCCTCTTTTGGAAATATTCCTTTCAATTTGCAAATAAGCCATGATACACATAATGCTAAACCATTAATAATTTTACATTGATGATAATAACAGGACAATAGAATTACAAAATGGTTATCACCATCATTCATTACCACCATAGCTTAAACACAGTTAATACCAACACAACACAACTTAAAGAAATACCCTAAAACAATTACACTCACTACCACCATAAGGACAGACACCACCACAGCTCCCACATGCATTACAACAATAAATACCTACACTACCACCACAAAACATACCTTAACCCTTATTACCACCACAACCCATCTAGAAACCTACATTTTCCAGACCCACAAAATTGCAAACAGAATCCAGCTGGTTCCAAATCCAATCCAAAGCATCTTCTCCTTATTCTTCCTCCATCTTGGTTCTCATCCTCAAAAGCCCAGGAATTATTTGCACAAACCTCTTACCCATGGGTGGGTCCATCCATTCAAAATCATTGCACTTTTTATTGGGACAGGCCACGAACCTCCTACCAGGATTCACAGGGGTCCAAGAAGTGTGTAGCTCTCTTTGATTGCCGTAGACAACACATGGGTTGTCCTCCATGCGGTTGGAGATGTCATTCCTCTTTGCTTGCCTGAAAACAGTAGAAGTTGATCTCATTTTTGCTTCAAGGGGGTGTGGTGTGCAGTTTAGGGTTTCAGGGGCAATGGAGAATTGGTTTTAGGGGTATAAATAGAGAGGGAAAGAGAGGGCAGCAAAAAGGGTATTGTTTCCCTCCAAAACGTGTAATGAGGGAGGCTAAAGGTCCTACAAGGGTGCATGTACGCGCCACGTACGCTTCTCCATTAGGTATTGGATGAGAAATGGGGGGAGGGGGTTAATTGATGACGGAGACCAAAGGTCAGGTGGGGGATTTACATTTATTGAAGTCTAGGTGTGTATGTGACATTGAGTTGAAAGGTTAGGGGTTTTTTTGAAATTTTTCCGTCCAAATTATATCCCACCCAAAACTTATTCCAACCAATAAAGTTATGGATATGTACACCGATTTGTGACTATCTTGATGTCTCAAAAAAAAATATTTTTTTATTAGAGTCATTCAATTTATTTAAAATACCTTTTAAAAATTACTAAAAAAACAATTAAGTCAGATATTAGGGATGGCATTCAGGTCATTTGGGGCGGATATCGGAAAATCTGTACCCGATCCCCGAACGGGTAAAGGAATGGTGAACCATAACCGAACCAAACGGGGTACGGATAATCCCCGAACCGTTTGGATAACTGAATCGGGGGGAGGGAGAGAGAGAGAGAGATCGTTTAGCTCCAATTTCGAATTGTTTCAGCAGTAGCCATAAATGGCCCAAAACCTAATTCAACTATTCTGAATCAGTGGGTTTTGTAGTGTATTGAGCTAACTCAAGAAAAAAAAGAACTTGATAAAAATAATACCCATTCCAACTGCAAATACAAACTCACATACGTGTAATAATCACAAGCTACTGCTAAGAAACTCGAACACCGACTGGAAATCAGTGCTGTGATCTTCCGCAGTCTACCACCACACCGCAGTCGAGAGAGAGAGAGACTCACGGCCTTAATCGATCTGAGAAAATGGAGGAACGAAGATCGGAGAAGATGGAGGAAATTGATCGGCGAAATTGATCGGAATAGATAACAGTGAAGTTGTTGAGCTTGAGGTTGGCCTAAGCACGATCGGTGAAGAGCTCGGCGTTTGTAGTGAGAGGTGGTCATCGATGAACGCCTTTTTCGCCCTGGTTTTGAGATCGGACACCACAAGAGAGGAGTTTGGCTCCTCTCCAATCCTCTAA
Organism: Rhododendron kiyosumense; assembly: GCA_019656275.1. NCBI lineage: Eukaryota > Viridiplantae > Streptophyta > Magnoliopsida > Ericales > Ericaceae > Rhododendron > Rhododendron kiyosumense. The sequence continues at coordinate 26,512 of BPLS01030963.1, read as the reverse complement.
TAATTGGAGGATCCTTCAATTCAATTCAACGGCTAAAAATCAATTCTTTATAATATCCTCCCTATCTTGCTAACATTCAATAATCTCTCTCTCTTCCCTCACAACTCACGACCACCCAACTCACCTCTTCTCTGGCGGTCCCCTCTCTCTCTCTCTTCCAAAATTCTCTCTCCCCTCCCCAAAAATATTCTCCAAAAAATTGTACATACCCATTTCGAACAGTGGCGAAGATCGTGTCTGTACTTAGTTAAAATTGGACTTTCAGCAAAAGTTTTTTCAAAGTAAGTTTAACCCATTTGAATTTGAATGACAAACCATGCAATCAGATTGCAAATTACGTTATTATTATGAAAATTTTAAATATCAGATGATAATGGTAATTGCTCCTAACCTTCAATGGTGGATTCAAAAATTAATTGTTGTGAACCCACTTTTTTAAAATTAATTCACCTTCTACCAGTTATTTTGCTTAACAGTGGTTTCGTTGGATAGTTTTTGCAACAAAAAAAAATCAAAGAAAAATTGGAAGGTAAGGATGTTGGCATGGTTATGGAGAGAGATTCGGGCTGTGATGAATTGAAGAGAGATTGATTTTCAATTGAAGCTTTGGGTTGTGAAGACCGTGAACGAGAGAGAGAGAGAGAGAGATTATTGGGTGTTAGCGGGATAAAGAGGATACTATGAAGAACTAATTTTCAACCGTTGGATTTAAATTGGAGGATCCTCCAATTATTGGAGGATTGGAGAGGAGCCGAGAGAGAGAGAGAGAGAGAGAAAGAGAATAATGGAGGATAACCAAACCCTAAAGTATCGTGTATTCCGGTTATATATACAAAGGGGTAATTATTTGTAATTTTTAGGTTTCAGTTATTTTGGTTCGGTTCGGATATCGGTTCAGGTAGCAGATGAACTATAACCGAACCGAAACCCGTTCGGTTATCCAAAGCCTCAACCATACCCATATCCACGAGAAAATTTTCGGGTATGGTTCGGAAAAAATTTCAGTTATCGATTCTGTCCAAATTGCCATCCCTAAAGATATTGATAAGCCCTGGTAAGGGCTTTTATCAATTTTTTTAGTTCTGGATACCAAAGATTGAACAAATCGATAAGCTCCTACTAACATCCAACAGATACTACGATTTTTTATGTATCCTTTTAGGCTCCGTTTGTTTGGGCGTAAAATATTTGTTGGTAAAATATTTTACTTATTTTTTGGTGTTTGTTTGTGTAAAAAATTAGAAAAATATTTTATATGTAAAACATTTTTTATCAATTGGATGAAAAAATGACTTACCCTTAAATATTCCGTAAGTTATTTTTCAAAATGAACCTACTGCCTTCTATTGCAATTCTCACTGCTTAATTTCTTCAATCATTAGTCCTGACTCACGTTCAATTTCGATATTTTTATATCTCTCTACCGTTTAAGTCTCCCCCCTCTCTCTACACTATTTTGTTAATTTTTAAAAATATTTTCAAGTGCCAACCAAACAACGAAAAATAAAAATTTAAAATTAATTTTTTACAAAAATATTTTACATGGTAAAATATTATACGGAGTACATCGAAACAAACGGAGCCTAATCTGATCAATCTGATCGATTTGCAGCCCAACCGTTTAACCTCCACCACATGTTTAATTCCATGGCTAAAGAGTACGTAATCTCAATCCACATGCCTTCTTCAGTCCCTTGGTGTAGTAGAGTAGACCATAGCAAACCCACTAGTATCTCTCATTCCCCTTCAGTTATGGTTCTTCTCCACCATCCTCTCTCACGCCCTTCCGGCCCATCACTTTTTAGTCTCCAAACAACCCTTTATCCACACACCCATTACTCATACCGGGTCCGAACCCGGACCCGATCCATCCGCGTATCAGTCGCCGGAACTCCGGCTACTAATCGGAAGGAAGAACATGTAGTCATTGTTGGGGCTGGAATCGCCGGCCTTGCCACCGCTGTTTCGCTTCACAGGTTAGTTTCTGCTCACAAAAGCATCAAAAGTTGTTTTTTTTATAAAGAGGTGTCCGGTCAGCTTACGCAGCTCGACTAATCTGGGACCATAAACCCCTGTCATTGTGTTTTTTTTATGTGAAATTTTGAAGGCTAGGAGTTAAGTCGGTAGTGCTGGAGCAGGGGGAGTCGCTGCGGACGGGCGGAACTTCACTCACACTGTTTAAGAATGGTTGGAGGGTATTGGATGCAATTGGGGTTGGGAACGATCTTAGGACCCAATTTCTTGAAATTCAAGGGTATGTCTTCTTTTTATAGATTAATTTCAATTTCAATCTATATATATGTTACTTAGGACTCTCAAGGCATGTTTGTTAAGCGGAATTATAATAGTTAAAAGATAGTACGTTATTCAGCACATATACAATTTCGGCGCATAATAGTGATTAAAGTTAATAATACCACACATCCCATGGTGTTGAATATCCAACACTTTCGAGACATGTTTACTCTGGGTCATAAACATTTTAACCAAACACTGCCACCGGATATTTGGTACCTTAGATATATAGTCCATAACCATTACAATGCTCATATCCAATCAAAGAATGCATATCACGTATACATCTTTGCGTGTGGCTAAGGGCAGTGGCGACTCCAAGATGTGAGAGCTCCATGGTCATGCTTTACACCTTATGCAATCAAACAACCGATATCCTAAATTTATGCAATTCCCTTACCTAGGTATTAGACTTTCATGGTTTACACTGTAAGCAATATATTCGTAAATTAATCATATATTATACCAGATACCTATTTAAATAAGAGTTTCTCAATCCCAACTCATATTCTGAACATTTAATACTAACAATCCTAGAATACTCAAAATAAATCAGAGGAGCAAGCATAGAATCTGTACCGATGCTTTAGTTTTTTATGCTAAATCTGTGAAAGATATGAGAGAGAAAACTGGTCAGGACTCTAATCGACTAATCGATAAATGCACAAGGAACAGAGGGGTAAAGAGGAACTGAGTTTTAGCTTGTATTCTGTCGATTTAATTTTGGTGGGTTTTTTTCATAGAAAATTGTCTAGTGTGGTGATGCCATCGAATGTGTTTTCGTCTTTCTTTCATATTATATTGAAAAATTATCTAGTGAGGTGTCAACATAAAACTTTAATGGGGTCATTTATAAATTAGAAAAATATTCAATATAATACTAGTAACATTTGGCGTCCCACTGGCTAAGGGGGCGACATGCGCTTACAGGTATGTATTTTGATATTAATTCGAACTCAAATCGATACATATAGACTCTTTTAACGGGAGAATGGTAGTTGTCTGCCAATTTTTTTTATTTTTCTAAAAATCCTTTTATGGTGTACTTGATTATCAGTTACTGTCTCAAGAATCTCATTTTACAAAGATTGCCCACACGGCCACACCCTTAATGCTCAACTGTTAAAGTTCATCGAGGCCATGATAAAGTACATTGAATCTTCTTCTTTTTTTATAATTGGTTTCTAGTTTTTAGTGAGATGCCATTACTGTCCACATTCTGAAGAAACACATTCCAGGTCTCAGAAACCAAAAATGTGTAAATAAATATATCAAGGACAAGTTGTAAACAATCAAGTGATGCAAAAAAATTATACTGTAGCTTTTTAATGCACATTATAGACCTCTAAATCTCGAAAATATGACCATTATCACCTGATTTTACAAAGACGTGACGGAGATCTGCGCAATGCTTCTTTCTTTAGCACTAGGAACTGCACATCGATAAAGCATCGTGTTAAACCAGAAAGGTTGAACTTTCAAACAAAGAACTGATAGGGAACTTTCAAATGAAGAACGGTAGGCAAAAGGTTAAAGTATTTGGCGCATGAAAATGTTTGCATCTGTAATCTGTTTTTGCCATCTCACATCTAGTAGACTACTACCCTTTGTCAGGCAAGGCACTTTATTTTGATGAGAGTGTTGTTTTTATATTCTATACTGGTTCAAAAGTCGGCAGAATGGACCAATGTCAGGAGCATGAGGTGTAGCTATGGTTGAGGTTAACTAGTATGGAAACTCTGAAGCCATTCATGGGCTGCATATAAAGCATTAGACAGCACGTTAGAATGTTCTATGAATCGCAGGGTAATTAGTGTTGACGGTTATTCATTTTGATTGATGCACCTAAATACCAATTTCATCTTACAAAAGGTGACGAAAAAGTAATTTTGTCAAAATGGCAATGAAATTACTTTTTTGTCACCTTTTAGTAACCAAATTGGTGACGAAATTACTTTTTCGTTGTCTTTTGTAACAAATTAGCAATGCCAATTTGGTTACCAAAGGCGACGAAAAAGTAATTTCGTCGCCAATTTTGTAAAAAGACGACGAATTTCGTCGCCAATGTGTTATTTGCGATGAAAACCAATTTCGTCACCTATTATCTGATTTCTTGTAGTGCAAAGACCTCAGCAGTGGTCTATGTATGCAATGTGAGTATGAGTAATGGGAGGAGTACTTGAGGTCAGGGCCGGCCCTAGGTATAGGCCCACCAGGCGGCCGCCTAGGGCCTCCCCAAATATAGGGCCCCCAAATATAAGAAAACTAATAAATATTATTTATGTCAAGTTTCATACAACCAAGGCAACCTAGTGAAGCGGTAAGTCTTTGGTCCTATAACTACAAGGTCTCGAGTTCGAGACCAGTGCCTATCAAAGTTTTACAATGTTTTTTAACTGGTGCAAAATAATGTTTTGAAAATGATGCCAATGGGATTTGAACCCCTGACGTTGAAGACCAAAGAACAATCCAAGGCATGGATTGCCAGTGAGCTACACAGATGTCTTTCTTCTCATACTGTAAAACTATTATATATATAAGAAGAAACAAGAGGCCCCCATTTTAGAACTCGCCTAGGGCCTCCCATATTTCAGGGCCGGGCCTGCTTGAGGTGGTCCTCCGGGAATATGGTGGACAATAAAATGGCTTGAGACCACTGGAGGTGAAGGAGGAAAGAGCTCAGGCAGCCTTAGAGAGAGAGAGGGGGATGACAGTGGAGAATAACTGAATAAGTGTGTTAGGTGTGCTACCAAAATGTTAGGACTCGCATGAAAGGTTAGATTAATTGCAATTTCAATCTATATATGCTTGGATTCTCATCAAAATTAAGTGTCTTGTAAAGGTATTCTTTGTGAGCTCGCTCATTTAGGTGATGAGCATGCCTCCAGATGGAGTTCAAAGGATGGCAGTCATGGTGGCTGCCTCAGTTACTAAGAGCAACTCCAATGGAGTTGTATTTTGTATCGGGATGGATAGTTTTATTGGATGAAAAAAATGGTTAAAAGTTAGTTAGATGTAAAATAGAACCCACCCTTCTCCAATGGTGATATGTAAAAAAAGGGATGGATAATTAACTAACTTTCCCTCCACCTTAATTTTTCCCAACTATCTCAACCCTAATTCAAGTACTACTTCCGTTAAAAAATAATTTTTGTATCCGGTAATCGAGGACTTTAAAAAAAAATTAATTCCGCAAAAAAAAAAAGATACTTCCGTCCCTTTTTTTTTGCTTCTCATCCACTTCAATTACACCATTTACTTCATCCATTTACTCCCATCAACTCTCAATCACATTATTTACTTCATCCATTTACTCCCCACTCTCAATTACATCATTTATTTCAGTCATTTACTCTCATCCACTATCAACTATACCATTTACTTCAATCATTTACTCCCATCCACTCTCAGCTACACCATTTACTTCAGTCATTCACTCTCATATACTCTCAACTACACCATTTATATATAGACCTATCCTCCCCATTATCCATTCTCACACTCAAATCTATATACAGTCTCATCTTTCAAAAATAATCATCATGAGCAGTTTAACCCAAAGAATATTACTAGGAGAATTTGACGGATCTTCCTCCGATGACGAGGAGATTGCAATGGTGCAACTGATCACGGCCAGGCAGTTCCAAAAATTGCAAAGAAGACGCCAACAAGGAGGTCATTTTGGTTCTACAAGCGGTCAAGCTTGGATCCCTGTGATAGAGTTGCCGCCGACCAACGAATCAATGCTTATTACTTTTGAGAGTATCCGCTCTATGACGAAAAGTTGTTTCGCCAACGTTTTCGAATAAGTCGACCCTTATTTCACAAGATCTTGGGTTAACTCCAGCAACATGACGTGATGTTCGTCCAAAGGAATGATACAAGGCTTTCTGGTATCCAAAAGATGATAGCAACTCTGAGTATGATGGCATACGGGACGCCTGCTAATAGTCTTGATGAGTATCTCAAGATTGGGGAAAGTACAACAGTTGACTCTCTTCGAAGCTTCTGTAGAGGCGTTATCTCCATTTTTGAAGCAGAATACCTGAGAAAACCAAATGACGCAGATACTGCAAGGCTCCTACATGTGGGCAATCAACATGGTTTTCTTGGAAGGCTAGGCAGCTTGGATTGTATGCACTGGCAATAGGACAAATGTCCAACTGCTTACCATGGCTTCTTCAGCGGCCGCATTGCAAAACCCACTCTCGTACTTGAAGCAGTTGCATAATATGATTTGTGGATTTGTCATGCTTTCTTTGGCATGCCTGGGTCATTCAACGATATCAACGTGCTTGATCAATCTCATCTCTTTGATGATCTTAGTGTCGGTCGTGCCCCTCCCGCCCATTTTGTTGTTAACGGTACTCAGTATGACATGGGGTACTACCTTGCTGATGGTATCTATCCAAAATGGGCGACTCTCGTCCAAACCATTTCTCAACCAAAAGGAAGAAAGAAGCAACACTTTGCGAGGATGCGGGAGGCATGTCGCAAGGATGTTGAAAGGGCATTTGGCGTACTCTTAGAACGCTGGGCAATTGTGAGAGGACCGGCGCGATTATGGGATGAGGGGGATCTAGGCTACATCATGAACATATGTGTCATTTTCCATAACATGATAATTGAAGACCAACGTGATCACGATGCTAGTGATGAAACGAATGAACTTCTTTCTTTCGGCCCAATTCAAGTCTTGAGAGATGCCACACCCGCATTGGTTGATTTCTTTAAAAATAACCGCAGAATTCGATCAAATGAAGCACATCATTCGCTCCGTAATGATCTTATTGAACACCTATGGGCTTGTAATGGAGATGAAAACTGATGTTCAAATGGTTCTGCTCTAGTAATCTTCTAACACGTTTCCCGTGTAGTGGAAATTAGCTAAATAAAATGAATTTCATTTTTTGAGTCTTGCATTTCATTAGCTAAATAAAATGCATTTTATTATCGAACAATACCCATTGATTACATCAAAGTCATAATTGCTAAAGACTATTACATATGATAATAAAAAATTACTACAATCAATAATCAGGAAAATCTGGAAAATAAGCGCTTGAACTTGAGATAGATGTCCATTTAGCCAAGATTTCACCCTTGCGATACTGGTAATAAGCCTTCATTTGGGGGTCTTGAACCATATCCAAGTCCATTTGCATAATCCTATCTTCCATCTCTTTTTCCTTCATCGCTTCCTTCCTCTCCTCAAGTGCCACCCTCCTCTCATTATTTGCTGTAGTCCTTTCCAAAGTTACAACTCTTCTTGCTTCCATTTCAGCTCTCCTACCTTCCTTGTCAAATGTAGTTTGGTTGAATTTTTCCATCAAGTGTAAAAATTCACGTTCCTCAGTTTCTGTTTTTTTGGTCGTCAATAGTTTTGCCTTTAATGCCTTACATCCAGGAGGCCTCTTTCCTGGAGACTGAACACTACCTCCACTCGTAGGATTGCTATCTTCCAATGTAGTTGCTGTGTTTGGCACTTGATAGAAATCAAGAGCCTCTGTGTTTGGAATTTGAGATAAACCAGGAGATAGAGGGATCGAACTCGTATCCATTTGTGAAGATCTTGGGTCGGACCTGGCGGGGGGGTTAAATCCGCCGACTTCATACTGTGTTCTAAGATTGCCCAGCAACAATCCAAATTAGCGAAAGGTTTCTTCTCAGTTTCTTTGTAATGTTTTTTCGCTAGATCAATCTATACACATGATAACAAAATAATTTAATTAATTATCAAAATAATAATATTAACAAATTATTATCAAAATAACAATAATAATAATAATATTCTCGGTTTATTACCCCATTTTGTTTCTAGTCATTCCACTTTGATGTTGTCTTTGAATTTGCCTTAAATGTCCACGATATTTGTTGCAAGCTTGCTGGATGACTTGTTATCAAGACTTGATAGAAGCATCCGTTCGTATATCGTCTCTTGTGAATTCAGTGTATTTTTTTGCAACCAAATCCCATAATTTCGATCGTGCTTGGTTGGTACCGACAATTGGGTCTTGACTAACGCACAAGTAAGCATTACAAATTGCTTCATCTTAATCGGAGTTGAACAATTTTCCTCTCGCACTACGACTTCGCTCTGCCATAATTGATTCACTAATTTTTTTGGAGGGTTTTTGTGGAGAAGGAAGAAAAATTTTGGCATCTAGATTGTATCATATGTAATAGTCTTTAGAAATTATGACTTTGATGTAATTGTTGGGTACTATTCGATAATAAAATGCATTTTATTTAGCTAATGAAGTCCAAGATTCGAAAATGAAGTACAAGACTCGAAAATGAAATTCATTTTATTTAGCTAATTTCCACTACACGGGAAACATGTCAGAAGATTACTAGAGCAGAACCATTTGAACCTCAATCTTCATCTCCATTACGGGTCCATAGGTGTTCAATAAGATCATTGCAGAGCGAATGATGTGCCTCATTTGATCGAATCCTGTGGTTATTTTTAAAGAAATCAACCAATGCGGGTGTGACATATCTCGAGACTTGAATTGGGCTAGAAGAAAGTTGTTCATTAGTTTCATCACTAGTATCGTGATCATGTTGGTCTTCAATTATCATGTTATGCAAAATGACACATGTTTTCATGATGTAGCCTAGATCCTCCTCATCCCATAATCACGCCGGTCCTCTCACAATTGCCCAGCATGCTTGGAGTATGCCAAATGCCCTTTCAACATCCTTGCGACGTGCCTCATGCATCCTCGCAAAATGTTGCTTCTTTCTTCCTTTTGGTTGAAAAATAGTTTGGACGAGAGTCGCCCATTTTGGATAGATACCCTCAGCAAGGTAGTACCCCATGTCGTATCGAGTACCGTTAACGACAAAATGGGCCGGAGGTGCACGACTGGCACTGAGATCATCAAAGAGATAAGATTGATCAAGTACGTTGATATCGTTGAATGACCCAGGCATGCCAAATAAAGCATACCAAATCCACAAATCATACTATGGAACTGCTTCAAGCACAAGAGTGGGTTTTCCAATGCGGCCACTGAAGAAGGCATGGTAAGCAGTTGGACATATGTCCCTCTGCCAGTGCATACAATCTAAGCTGTCTAGCATTCCAGGAAAACCACGTTGATTGCCCACATGTAGGAGCCTTGCAATATCTGCTTCATTTGGTTTTCTCAAGTATTCTGCTTCAAAAATGGAGATAACGCCTCTACAGAAGCTTCGAAGAGAGTCAACTGTTGTACTTTCCCCAATCTTGAGATACTTATCAAGACTATCAGCAAGCGTCCTGTATGCCATCATCCTCTGAGTTGTTGTCATCTTTTGGATACCAGAAAGACGTTGTTGTCATCTTTTGGATACCAGAAAGACCTGCAGCTCTTGTTGCATAATTCCTTTGGACGAACATCACGTCATGTTACTGGAGTTGACCCAAGATCTTGTGAAATAAGGGTCGACTCATTTGAAAATGTTGGCGAAACAACTTTTCGTCATAGAGCAAATACTCACAAAAGTAATAAGCATTGATTCGTTGGTCGGTAGCAACTCTGTCACAGGGATCCAAGCTCGACCGCTTGTAGAACCAACATGACCTCCTTGTTGGTGTCTTCTTTGCAATTCAGTACTACCTAGCTATGATCAGTTGCGCCATTGCAATCTCCTCGTCATTAGAGGAAGGTCCGTCAAATTCTCCCAGTAATATTCTTTGGGTTAAACTACTCATAATGATTTTTTTTTTAAAGAGGAGACTGTATATAGATTTGAGTGTGAGAATAGATAATGGGGAGGATAGGTCTATATATAGATGGCTGAAGTAAATGGTGTAGCTGAGAGTGGATAGGAATAAATGACTGAGTAAATGGTGTAGCTGAGAGTGGATGAGAATAAATTATTGAAGTTAATGGTGTAGTTGAGAGTGGGGGTAAATGGATCAAGTAAATGATGTGGTTGAGAGTTGATGGGAGTAAATCAATAAAGTAAATGGTGTCATTGAAGTGGATGAGAAGTAAAAAAAAAAATATTGGATGGAAGTTTTTTTTTTTTTTTTTGCGGAATTAATTTTTTTTTTAAATTCCTCGATTATCAGATACCAAAATTATTTTTTAACAGAAGTAGTACTTGAATTAGGGTTGGAGAAAATTAAGGTTGAGGAAAAGTTAGTTAATTATTCATCTCCTTTTTTACATCTCACCGTTGGAGAGGGGTGGGTTATATTTTATATCTAACTAACTTTTAACCACTTTTTTCATCTATTATAACTATCCATCCGGATGCAAAATACAACTCCATTGGAGTTGCTCTAAGTATAGAACTTGGTTTCCATCCCCCATTGGTGATGCTCTAAGGGATGGACATCCTCCTATAGCCTCCAGAGGCAGAGGACCTCCAAACACCCACATGTAGCTTAGTTTATTTGGCTGGAGATACATAACACCACCAAAGACAAACATGTTAGTCTCTTTTTTGGTAACTCAACAACACCAAAGACCCACATTTTAGTCTCTTTTTTGGTAACTTAGGGTGTTCTGGCTAGCTTGTGCACGTTATTATTGATTCTTGGGGGAGCTATCACACTGTTTACTGGGGGGACCTAATCAAAACCGGGCCAAGCTCAATATGGATTAGCCCCACAAGAGTGGATAACATCAAGCAGGCTTCGAACTTGAGACCTAGGAGGCAGCAAACCCCTACCTCCTAGACCTTGGCACCAGGCCAACCCCTTAGGGTTAAATAGCCACATGTAACTAACTGAATATCGCAGAAGGTGTATTGACTGAACTGAACTTATTTTATTGGGGTTCCCATGACATTTGGGTCTTTTGACCAATTTACTGAACTCCGCATGTGCTTCAAGAGGTTTGAAACCAGAACATTGCCAATAGCAGAACTAATTTACAAAAAAGAAGTTCTAAGAAAGGAAATGAAGCCATGGCTATGGCCTATGGGAAGAAATTTTGTTGAAAATAAGTAGAAGAAAAAAGTCAATAAGAAAAGAGGGCGTTCTTTTCTTTACTTTTTTTTCCTCTTTGGGTTTTTCTTTGCCTTGTTTTTCTCCTGAACTTTTTCATGGCATCAGCTGTGCAGGATGATGGTAAAATCACAAGATGGAAGGGAGTTGCGCTCATTCAGGTTCAAGGATGAAGATGAAAGGTTACTAGTCATCTCCCTAATCTTAGTCATACCAAAGCATAGTCAAACTTCTTTTTGATAAGTACGGTGATAACACAGCCAAGAGGTTCGCGCTGTGGAGAGGAGGATACTTCTGGAGACTCTTGCCGATCAACTGCCACCAGATTCAATCAGTTTTGGCTCCAAATTGAGAAAAATTGAAAGAAGTGAATCAGGTGGAACTTTGTTGGAACTCACAGATGGGTCAAGCATATCTGCAAAGGTGATTTTTCATTTTTCTGTTTGATATTTTTGTTTTGGGATAACTTAATTCATTCCGACAAAACAAGGCCAATGGCCAACTCTGGCATCCACAAAACCAGAAGGCACAATTACTCCGCCCACTCTCACACAGGACATGGCAGGGGAAAACCAGAAAGACAAAGCACAAAAAAAAAAAAAAAAAAAAAACCCACCTCTAGAGTCTGGGCTACAGCTACTGATTACAATAGAACTATGTGAATACAACTAAAGAGCTTAAGGCTTAAAAATTCTTGAAGACCAATTCCAGCTGCTGCACCGTTGTCTATTCTTAGCTTTGATCTCCATGGATCTCTAGGACCTTAATTTGCCCTAACCCCCTCTACAATTAGCTTAGCAGTAGCTGCAGGGCTGGCTGCCTTGGTCTGCATAATCCTAACATTCCATTTTCTCCACCAAATGTAATTCACTGTGTTAGAGTCAGTTTGTTTACTAAATTTAATCTCTCTGTTGAGCTTATTTCAACTTCAACAGAAAATTTGGAGAGAGTTTGCTGTCACTGCCTATCCGTGAGTTAGTTGTAACTTCTAACCTTAAAACTGGAACCAATATGAATGGGGAGCTATAGGATGTGAAATGCTCGTCGAGATGATTCTTTGTTCAATATTTATTTGATTCTTTGTCTTATATTGTTATTTTCTTCATTTAACTTCCATGGTACATTAGACTTGATTGTTTAATTCTTGAGCAAAATGATCCTATTCTTGGGTTCAAAATCTTCAACAGATAGTAATTGGCTGTGATGGGATACGCTCTCCAGTCGCTAAGTGGATGGGCTTCTCAGAGCCCAGGTACGTAGGTCATTGTGCTTTTCGTGGTCTTGGATTCTACCCTTGTGGACAGCCATTTGAACCGAAAGTAAACTACATCTACGGAAGAGGATTGCGTGCTGGATTTGTTCCAGTTTCTCCAACTAAAGTTTACTGGTTCATCTGCTTTAACAGCTCGACACCAGGTATAACTTTGTTATGCGAGAGATTATCCTAGAGGAGCTTTTACACTACATAAATAAACTACAATGGACCCGACTCATCATAGTCCTTGCTTTAAGTCTAATAAACGTCGTGTCAAAATCACAGAGTTCATAGCTGTTTGTCCAGTGGTTTCTTCCCGGCAGTTTCTTATGCCTAGGAATGTCACTTCACTTCTAATGAAGATTGGCCATTTTAAATTGGTTATCTGCCTTCAGTTTTAGATTCACAAAACCTAATTCTCCTCTGGTTTTGTTTTGTTCTAGATCCACTACTATTTATCAAAAGTGCCTTTTTTTTGTTAAGTGCCAAACATATACATGGACAACCCGTCAATGTTGTGCAAAATCCGGCGTGTTCTCAATGAATGCTACTTTCCTGAGTCAAATCGGCAAAGAATTCACCTAAAAGGATTACCCCTTTTACGTACTGTTGGTTTTTTGTTATTCATGTACTGTTAAGTAGCCGAGGGAAAAGATTGTTCTAACAGTTTTAAACTTATCACATGGCAGGCCCAAAGATAACTGATCCGTCAGTGTTAAAGAAGCAAGCTACAGAAGCAGTACAAAACTGGGCCTCAGAGCTCTTGAACATAATAAATCTCACCCCAGATGACACAATCATTAGAACCCCATTGGTAGACAGGTGGCTCTGGCCTACCATAAGCCCTCCTGCTTCTTCCGGTAAAATCGTGCTGGTTGGTGACGCGTGGCATCCAATGACTCCGAATCTCGGTCAAGGTGCCTGCTGTGCGCTGGAAGATGCAGTAGTTCTGTCAAGGAAACTGGCTAGTGCGATCAAGACTGGTTCTACTTCCATTGAAGACGCTCTAAGATCTTACAGTAATGAAAGATGGCCCCGTATCTTTCCGTTGACGGTACGTGCAAATCTCGTGGGATCACTTCTGCAGTGGGATAATCCGGCAGTCTGTTCTGTTCGAAATAATGTTATCATACCCAAGGTTGTTAGGCTCGGACCTATGTTGGAACATACTAACTTTGATTGTGAACCTCTATAGGATGGCTGGAATTCAGGTCTCAACACGATTTCAGGCTAATGTCTGATACCCAATATATTGTAAAGTTGTTTCTACAATTTTTTGTAAAATGCTTTTGACTGTTACAAGTAAACTCCAAAACAGCTTTTCTGTTTGGATTTCAATTCGATAAATTAAGCACGAGATACGTATGAAAATTAAATAACTGAATCAGTGATTCTATGTTCTTCATTTACAGAAAATGGAAAAATAAAATAAAAATAAGGCTCAGACAGTTAAAATTGAGATCCACATGAATGAACATGTACATGTATAATGGTGACTCTAGCTTATCTAAGAAATATATATCTTACAACCTTTCATCACTATTGTGGGTCTGGATCTGCCAAATGCTTTGATGATTTAGAGTACCTCAGCTCTAGGTCTGAAAGCCAGCTGCTTGTGCCATTGTCATCAAAATATCCATCAACTATTCAGGCTCCCAATTCTGGCAACAAATGGACCATCTTTATGCACCAAATCTACTGCTGTAAGAGAAAGCAAATGGCCTTGGATTTTGGAAAAAAAGAAAAGTGCCCAAGCACCTAAACAGTGTTGACCAAGTTACTCAAAATATGAATAATCAAACTCGACTTACAAACATAATCAAGTTTGAACCGTGTCATGCTCTGATATCGTATTTTTTAAGACAAAATGAGAAAAATGAAAAATAGCTAGTATATGAAGGAAAACACCGATAATAAGTATGAAAGATAATAATGGTTCTCCAAGTCCATCCACACATAAAGAGTTAGCTGATTCAGAACATTGAGCTTGTCTTCATTTCTCAAAGTACGTAGGTATTAGGAGGCATCCAGAAAGAAAATCTAATAAAGGACCAAGCCTTATTGTAGGCATGCTGAAATTCATCCCTTACAAGCCTTAATGGCTAAACGCTAACACTAGTAATGACGGCATCCAGAAAAAGAATCTAATTAGGGACCAAAATAGCGCATTCAGACAAAACGAGTTATCTAAAAAAGTAAACAAAGTGAAGACCAGAAAAGACTAGTTAACAAAGGGAGAAAGTGATTACAATTTCGTATAAAAAGGAGAAAATGCCAAATCTTTTGTCCTAGTCATAGTCACAACAACAACAGAACCCATGTAGTCCCCAGTCATTGGGGGTTATGGGCGGGGAAGGATTTGAGACAGATCTAAGCTTTGGCAATATACACAAAGTGGTTGCTTTCAAAAATTTTCTTCCCAAAGTGATACTGACAACCTAGACCATAAAGCAGCACATAGCAAGCTATGAGAAAGGTAGAGCGTCTGTTAGTCCAAGGTTTTACCCAAATGCTAGTTCGGTAACAGTAATCTTGCTTCGGCATTTAACATGATCAAGGGTCATAATCTCAGTTTATCAATTTTCCCTCACTTTACTATCAATATTATCCAGCCCTTGTTCCTAATCTATTTTCCTAGTTTGGTCACAAATCAACCTCAAACATACTCATATGGGCACCATATTAATATCTGGGTTGCTTCATAGCTGTGCAGATTCTACCTTGTCATTTCGTGATACAAGTGACTAGACAAGCCACCAGCAACATGCGTCCACTTTGTCCATTGAGCCTTGGCAAATGTCAATACTAATCTCTTACTCTATAGTCCATATGTATAGTGAAAGCTACCATTTGATCAAGACCTTTAGCAGATTGTTCCTATTATTCTAGTCCAATACTCCAATGTAATCCCGGATCATGCATGTTTTCTATAACTCCAGGCCAAAGTCTTTGCCAAATGGGATAGCACGTCCTCCCTTAACCACGATAAGACTCTCCACATTCTTTAGGTAAGAATTAAGTATTAGGAAAATTTAACGACTCATTGAAGACAATAAGACATATTGCAGTTAGATTAGTGTCTTAGTGGTCGTTCAGGTGTAAGTATTAGGAAATTTCAGATGTAATGTGATCTTTTGAACTCTTTTTTTTTTTTTTTGGTTCTTTTGATAACTCAAGCATCCAGTCTCACTTACACGCACCTCAATTAATCATAGGAGCCATCTTTTTAACTCTATAAACCAAAAAATGAGAATCTAATGAGGAGCATCTGAATTTCCACTTCCCTGTGCACTCTAGAATCTCTGCCAAACACTCCAAACACAATTTAAGAATCCAAATTTAGGACTTGCCAACACCTTTGGAACAAAGGCTCATTGAGCTGAGCTGTAAAAGTCATTTATCTAGTCATGATTACGAGAATCACACATATATAGCTAAATATGACATCATCCTAATGTAACATGGAGAACAAAGATTCCAGTGTTCAATAGGATTGAGCTTTGGCTCTCCTGCGGTCTAACCCTTCGAACCTGGTCCTTTGCCTCAATTCCTCTTATTCCCATCTCCTTTCGCAAAAAGTACGCAAGATAATACGCAAAATCACGCATTACTATAGTTAACTGAACATGGTTTTTAATAATCTACAAAAATCAGACATCAAATGGGGTTGCGCGACAAATAACAAATCAATCAATAAATGGGTTCTCGCCTACAAAAAGAATATGAAATCAATTGGGGTTGCAAAAACAAATAACAAAGCAAATACAAATGGGTTCTCGTCTACCAAAAATCTGAAATTAATCAGGTTTAAAAACAAACATAAAAAGCAGATACTAGAAGGGGTGACCTGGGGTGGAAAAGAACCAGAGGATGATGCCACAGAGGACGAGCAATAGAGGGATGAGATGGACGGCGGTCTCTGCCGATTTGAGGCGACTCCTCTCCTTGTTTGCCACGTAGGATTGGGGATTGTATTTGGGTAACTGGTCGGGGACGGTGGTGGCCGATTCCGACCTGAAACTTTGGTTAGACGGCGGGTGGTCGGAGTATTCGTCCGATACTCGGCTACCACTCGACGAACGGTGCATATTACTGGAGTATTCGTCCGATACTCGGCTACCAATCGACGAACGGTGCTTCTTACTGGGTGGAGAGAGAGAGAGAGAGAGAATTGAACGCGTCTGATCGGTTGTATTCGTTTTGGGCGGCTGGGTGCTTCGGTTTTTAATTTTTACCTGGTTCGCAGAAACCTCCCGCAAGTCTCCAAAACGTTTGCACTCTGCCTAACTCAAAACCAGTTTTCTCTGTCATTTTGAGGAAATCTTATGGGAAAATGACGGCAATGTGTTTTTATAATTAATATTTGTAAGGATATTTTTAGCACTAGCAAATGTTCTTAATTTCTTTAACAGGTATTAATTATCAAAACACGTACTAGGCCGTCATTTTCCCAAATCTTATTTACAAAGCAGCTGTAAACAAATGTTTACGGAGTTTAAGTGGGGAGAATCGCTACAATACACACGCCCTTATTTAGGTGTGTATCATATGCACTCTCTTTGATTACCATTAGATGCTTGAAAAATGATCTAGACCTTTTAAAATATTACGATAGGTTACTAACAAAAAACGTGTTACCAGTGCAACAGGTAAACCCTGTGAATTAACCAAAATGGATAGAAAATTTTAAGTAACAGTTGGGGCATAAGTTTGGGCTGAAAGAAAAATTAGGCCCAATTTTATTTTTCATAATTAATTTATGTTAAAAATAATAATTTTATTTATTAAAAACTTTGAAGCTAAAATTATTTCAAGTGAAAATAATTTACTTCTTTAAAAGGTTCTCAATAATTACTAAAGGAAAAAGATACTATTATTGTCATCATGTAATAAAAAGTCAAGTAAAGGCATTTTTTACAGGATTTTTAAAGTGTTTCATATTTGTAGCCAAATTTTTTCTAATTTTTTTAAAACATTATGATGTTTAATATTTTTCACAATATCTTTAATTGCATAGTGAACTTTCACATAAATGGTCCAACTAAAAGGAATAACAAAGTCGATCATCTATTAATAAGTAGAAAACACTAACAAAAAAGTTAATGGGTGATCAAGAGAGTGATGGCAACGAGATAAATTTACCAATACATCTTAGGTTATTTGTAAAAGACAACAATATTTAGGACATGCTATTTATTTTTTGGTCAATAGATGTACTACTAGTGTTTTTGTGAATTAGTGCAAGCATCCGAATTACAAATAACTAATACTCGTATTCGTATTTGATAATATAATCGATTACAAGTGTTATCAATACCAATCAATTATGTAATTGAAACCGCAGAGAAATATAATCTATCATGTAATTAATTATTTGTGTTATTCTGAACAATTGATTTTTAAATCTATTGCAATATTTTTTTAAACTTATTTCACAATTGATTAGAGAACTTACTGAGGCCCATCAATTAGCAAATCAATTGAGTAATCAACTTCACATTGTTACCCAATCGTACTCAATTCAATTACAAAATTGATTATATTGTCTAATCGATTACATAATTGAACATGATAGAATTGATTACATATTTGATTATGATGTCAAATCAAATATGTAATCAATTGCAAAATCAAATACTATATATTTGATTATAATGTCTAATCAATTGAAAAATCAATTTTAAAGTCTAATCGATTTTAAAATTGAACATTCACATAATAGATTACATATTTGATTAACTACCGTTCAAAAAAAAAATTGATTAAGTAATCGATTGTACAATTGATTATAGAAAAGTTATGAAATTGACTAAAATGTTACGATTTCGTAGTGAAAATGTTACGAACTGAAAGTGTTACGATTTTTTTTTATAAAGTTATGAAACACACCAAAATGTTATGAATCTGTTGCTAAAAAGTTACAATTCATTCGTAAAAGTTACGATATGCACTAAAAGGTTATGATTTGTAAGAAAAATGTTATGAATCAAAAGTTATGAATTTTTAGTATAAAAGTTACGATAGACCTAAAATGTTATGAATGACCAGTTCAGTAGATAATTTTTTATGATGTGGCACAATATAGACTATACAATAGGTGCATATAATATGCACCTTAAAGGGGTGTGTATTAAAGATTTCTCCGGATATCTAATTTAGAAGATTCGGATTAAAAATAATGATGTAGAACAAGTAGAGATCCAATTTCATAATCAATTAGACCGACGAAGGCTTGGAAGCCCAAATGATGCTTAATTATAAATTGATAAAGTTTCTACATAAATTACCTAATTTTGCAAAATTTGGAGGAGCTCCGATTGGCTCCAAAATTGGTGGGCTGACTTATTTGGGCGCTGCGGTCAATACTCACACGCCGAGGTCATGACGTGTGGTGGCACGAAACATTCGTTTAGTCTCTCAATTTGATTATTTTGCCGTTTTAGAAAAATTTTGTTTCGTTAATAATTTTTAGACTGTAATTCTTTATTACAGTAGTTGGTTCTTTTTGAAAAAAGTCATTTTTTTTTTCTCATTTTCAATTTTAGGAGTTTCCCCAAATTATGGGACTTTTTATTTTATCGGCTTAATTTTCTAGGATTTTGGGTTACACCTTATATAAAAGGTTGTAAACCTAATGTTTTGATCAACTTTGTATCAATAATATTCAGACTTTGTCTCTTTCTCTTGTTGACTCGAATTTACCAATCATTTGATTAGGAAGCAACTAATCTTTCTTGTTAATTCCGCTACGTCAAATAATTTCTTAATGGTAATAAATAATAGATAATCTATTATTGTTAAGATATTATTTTTAATCCCGCCCGTTTGAAAATGGACAGCTGAAATCACTCAACTCCGTAAAGAACCGCTTTGCAACGGTTCCGTAAAAAAGTATCTCTTTTATTTTTCCAATGATAAGTCGACCACACCTTCAATAACACTCCATTCATGAGGGATCTACGCATTGGAATCTTGGGAAATAAAAATGGGTGACGGCTTTTCTGCCGTTTCTGTTAGAATGGCACCAACAGCACTCAACCAGATGGCGACAACTCAGCAACCAAAACCAACCAGTTTTTATTTTTCCTGAAAAAAAAAAGAAAAAGAAAAAGGGAGGCGATTTGTCCTGCCGTCAGCTGTTAGAACGGCACCACCAGTCCACTCGACTGGATGCGCGACAACGCAGCAACCAAAGAAACCGATGGTTCAGATCGACGCAATAACGGAGGCACTATGACCACCGCACCGCACATACGGTGACCATCTACCGCAAGTCTATTGGAACTCACAAAAATAAAGAAAAATATCTATAATAAAATTTTATAAAGCTCTAGAACAAATCAACTCCAACAAATTTCGGTAGATATGTTTTTTTGAATTCGTAAGGGCAAAACTACGAATTCATTTTATGTTAGTAGTTTGTGTAATTGTGTGGGGTAGTTTGTGTGATTGGTACACACTATGAAAAGCATTGAATTAAGCAATATTTTGTCTCTCTCTCTCTCTTAGGCAGTCAGACGGGTACATAATGCCATAGCAATTGCAGAGAAAATTTATTGGAGATCATGTGCAGAAATTTTAAAACCTAAAACGAACAAACCCCAACTACTATTTTAATTCAAAAGTTCTTTTCCTTTTTTTTATCTCCTAAACTATGTACATTTTTTCTACTTAACTCCTAAACTATTAATTTAACGATTTCATTCCCTCAAGTCTCAACTATCATACCATTACCTACTTAGTCCAATAGATAACGAAAGTTAGGACTTTGAACGGAAAATGTCATGTAAGGCCTATTTGGGATCCTGTAGAGCAAAGATAAAAATTAATTTTGACTCTTTTGGATAAAAAAAAAAAAAAAAAGGCCTACGCCGGTTTAAAAAGATTGAAAATTAGAGCATTTAATTTTTTAACCATATTTTTTAGTATTTTGGTATATGTGCTTTGTTTGGATTGATGTTTGAAATTTTTTTAAAAAAATAGTAGGGTAAATAAATAGAGCGAGATAGAAAGAGAATTATTGAAAATAGGGGGAATCTAGGGAGAATTTTTTTAAAAATTCTTTTTGAGAATGGAAGAGAACAAAGCATAAACCTTCTAAAAAAATTAAGTGCACCAATTTTCAATCCGTTTGAAATTGTGCAAAAATTTTATTTTTCTGATTATATTATTTTAAAGAGTCATGTTTGATTTTTATCTTTAGGGCTATCATAATTAAATTTCTATTTTCTATTTGGGACTCTTTAGAGTAGATAATAGATTATAAGAGCTTTAAAAATAAAAATTAATTATAATCTTTAGCATTAAATGATCAAAAAATAAGATCTTCGCACTTATTCGCATGAATTAAAAATTAGAGAGCTTAATCTTTTAGCATTAAATGAACAATATAAATTCTATATGAAGAACTTAGTCTTTTTTTAAAAAAATACATATATATGTGTTAGTCTCTATTAAATGCTACATGCTACATAAGATTCTAATATATGAACCTTGAAAAAAATTAAGTGTTCCAATTTTTAATCTGTTTGAACCGATACAAAAATATTATTTTTTTGATCATTTTATTCTAAAGGGTCATAATTAATTTTTATCTCTAAAGCTCTTATAATCAAATATCTACTCTACAAGGTCTCAAACAAGGCCTTACTTGACATTTTCCGTCCAAATTTTTAATTTCCATTATCTATTGGACTAAGTAGGTAATGGTATGATAGTTGAGATGATGAAATTATCAAATTGATAGTTTAGAGACTAAGTGGAGAAAATGAGCATAGTTTAAGAGATAAAAAAAAAACTCTTTAATTCAACCCTCAACACGGTGCCATAGCTTCAACATCTTCTACCAAACATTAGTAAAACACAAACTTTTGAGCATAAAACAGCTATCGAATTCATATAAAGATTCCTTATCAAATCCCGAACTTATAAACATCACACCTTGAGACAGAATCCAGTTCACTACAATGTCAGACCTGCTCATGACTCCTTACCAATAGCATTACTGTAGAAGAACACAAGACATTCGAAAGAAAGTTCTGGTACTTCCACCAAGTTGATTTGTTTTTGGGTATCCTTCAACGTTTTTTGGGGTAAGAAAGATGAGCTTGAGATTGGTGGCATGCTTCCATGTTGTCCCTGGCCCATGCCAAATTCCACAGTTCCGCACCCAAAAAAAACCCCATTTATGCCGGTTCCGCCACTGTTTTCTCCTCCTCCATCCCCCGGACCCCCACACACCTGCAAAACAACGTCATACTTTCAGCACCAAGAACCCTGCTCGTTAACCGCACAGCAGCAGAGAGTGCTTTACATACAGTCCCTGTGAAAAGTTTCTCATCTTCCTAGGTAGAACTGTAACCGTTTTCCATCAATTTTCAAGCTGGATCGCTTGATCGTTTTCCATCCAATCTTCTCATATTTCTTTTAGCACATCAGTTGCCACCTAATGGGCTAATTGCATAGTGTATCCTCCAGTTCTTGTACATCGAGGCTAAAAAATTAAGAAAAAAGAAGTGGCCTAATCAACATAAACAATCCAAGAAATAGGTTAATGTGGTTTTCAAATCCAGGGAATGGATCAAAATTAAAGGCATTGATGGGAGATTTGTTCTTGAGGATGCCAGAGAGAGTTGTATTTTTTGATCTCTTTACGGATCAGAACCATTGCCATTTGTGACTGCTACATATTGAGACAATGACAACTAAGTATGTGGCACCTGCCAACCATCCTTCATAGAAGAAAAGAAAAGGCGAACAGAAAATGGAAAGCCATTTACCTTTGCAAAACGAGTAACAGCATAAGAGCATCACCATTGTAATAAACAAATGGGTGTGGATAAGCAAATTTAATAACAATGCTCAAAAAACACCCCACATTGTAATAAGCAAAGTTACAAGTCTTTTAGCAAATAACTAAATTCCACTCATTCCATAACCAAACTTAACAACTTTTACCAATAACCAAAACTCAATAACCAAACTCGAAACTTAATAAATAAAAAATACCCCAGATTGGAATCGACTCATTGAGACAAATAATTTGGTGTGGTCGAGTGCGTAATTGGAACTTGTTTGCGATTGGACAAATGTGCATTGTGTATTGTGGAGTGTTTTTTTGACTAAGGATGCAAAAATAACCAATGTGGAGGTAGAGGTTGTTAAGTTTGATTATGGACTAAATGGATAATCAAATGCTGACGTGACACATTTTGGTTATTGGTTTTGATTATTACCATTGCGGATGCTCTAAGGCATTTTGAGAATACTGACTTGACTGCTATAAACATGGATTGTTGTTCAGTGATTTGGCCTATACATGGAAATTATGTCTTCACACTTCAATTAAAAGAAACAAACCCTTAAACTGTATGTGCTAGAAAGAGAATATAACATTTTTTGCATGATCTTACTGTTGTTTGTATGACTGCTTAGACAAAAAAGATTACATGTTGCCGATTGGTCTGATTTTCATGCAGCGGTTCCACTGACAGGCAATGTAACGCCATGCAATTATTTAAAGGGTGTATCCAGCCAAGGAAATGCATTCTGGGTCTTTTAGTAGTAGCTGTCAACATTCTTGCAAAAAAGACAGACACCTTCATCTTTCTAATGTAGAACAGGAAGATGTAGACATAGAAATAGAAAGATCAATGTAACATCGACTCCAGGAAATACCAAACATGCTGGTTTTGAAGAGGTAGACGAATTTGATAATTCTGATATGCGTCCTACACTGGAGGTTAACATAATGCAAATAATCTCAAGTACGAATCTAGCTCCTGTCGTTAAACAAAAAGGTGAAACCATTAAACATAATCCAAAAAGAATGTGCGCATATTCGGGTTCAATGTTTGGCGATGTATGGCAATGTCATGAACTACATAAGCTATAGGTAAACCATCAGCCAAGCATCGTATACAGGTTCAATGTTTGGCGATGTATGGCGATGTCATGAACTACATAAGCTATAGGGAAACCATCAGCCAAGCATCGTATACGGGTTCAATGTTTGTTGTGCCAGAAATAGCCAATAAAGTGGGATGGTCGTAAGGTCAAGCTTTGTCTTGCTTGCATAGAAAACAAAGGATATGACGTCATTCATGATGGTTGATACAACTATCGGCCGTGTTGCTTTAGTTTTAACTTTCACTCTTATCACAATCTGTGAAATATACCCCCTCTTAGACCACTTTCTCGGGGCCCACAACTCTAGATGACTCTTTCCTCGATCTCTATTAATCTATCATCTTCGCAATGCAATTTCAGAACAGGTCAATTCAAATTTAACTTACTGAAACTACCAATCATCCAAGTGTAAGCCCTCATGATTTCCATGGGCAACCTCATCTACCAATTCTGTTTTTTGGGTGCCGAAATAGGTCATCTTTCATTTCAACTGAATCATCAACTTTTCAATCTTCTTGGTTTGCTCTTTATTGCACAAAGTGACCGTAGAACTTGGATATGCAATCTTATCATGATAACTTCCTCTTGTCCTTATTGCAGCTTAATCAAGGTTTATGCAAGAAGATGGAGAATCAATATAAGGCTCCACCCACAATAAGACTCTATGAATCTTTACTTGCACGTTGCACTTGTAAATTTATCCACTTATCAATGGGACTCTCTTGGTCATATAGGATTTACAAGCTTCCTCTTACAAAAACCTAGGCCCTAAACCCTAAATTTTAGATCCTACACCCTATATCATAGGAAGTAGATGTTAGCGGACATTGTGACCCTTATATAAAGGTACAAAATGAATTCATGTTTTGCCTAATAATGACTTGTACTTCGGACAGTGTGACCTTTATTTGCTTGTTTCTTTTTGGTAAGCATGCTCTGCTTAACAAAATGAAGCTGAACTGTTACTCTTTCCAACGTCGCAAAAACATACATCTCTTTTTAACATTTTCTTTCAAGGACCATTTGAGTAAAAATGGCTGTTTTTAAGTAAACAAATATGTCCATTTACTATTCTTTCTCTTGACCCAAGAATTCCACCATGCCTACAATTGTCTGCCTTGTTTCTACGTTTTCTCCTTGGCCAATCTTCATTCTAAGCTTAACTAAGTGAGATGTTGTCTTCATGCAACTAAACCCTAAGTTCATCAAGAAAAAGTAGTGAGAGTGGTGCCTGGATTTTCTTCGTTGTCTCAGCCCTCAGGAATGGCACTCATCTAAAAAACCAATACAGGAACGATCATCTTACTCAGAATTTGTCAAAAAGGCTTTGTTTTTTAATTGTCAAAGACAAAGACATTTTTCCCTTGCAGAACGTGATAGACACCACAAAAGCTAAAGACATTACTCCTTCAAAAACCAGTCAATCCCAAAAGCTAATTCTAGTTTTAAAACATCATGGCAAACATATATTCTCAAGTATCAACAACCTAAAATCTGAAAAGGAAAAAAAGATCAAACATATCAAACAAAATGTGGAAACTCGTGAGTAACATATAATGTAATATAATGTGCTTCAAAAAAAAAAACATATAATGTAATGAAATGTCAGCTCTTTAAGTTTTGAACCAAACAAAAAGAATGGTGCAACTCTTGTTGACCAACCTTAAACATTTTTTTACGATACCTGTCCATGTTTTTCTCCTCATGTCTTGAGCCCAAAAAGAAGAAGAAAATATAGGCTTCTCCACTTCAATTTGCTTTTCCTGCTGATTCCTTTTCCGCTTTCTCCTACCCAACACATTTCAACTACCAAAAAAAAATTTAGAAAGAAAAAAAAAGGAACATAGCTGGAACAGAACTCAAATGGCACTCAAAAGTGAAAAGAAGAATCGGAAACAGAAGGAAAGTAGCACAACTAAATGAATTCACCAGTGTTTTCTCTTTATGTCAATAATCTTTGTGTGTAGTTGAACCGACCAGGCTAAGCAATCTTGACAAGTAACTAAGTAAGTATGAAGCCTTTAACATTCCATAGCATCAAAACCTTACATGGTGTATTCATGAGAATTCACATCTTATAATCAACGCCAAGTAGGCACCAACCTAATATGAATGGAAAGTAATCTATAGTGCTACACCAGTCACTTCTGATTACATCATATAAATACCTCCTTATCAAGAAGCATGTACAACAGAATCTGCGGCAAAAATACTACAAATTGGGCAATTGGCTATAGAAGTCAAGAAACATGATTAGGAAAAAGTTTCATCTTGTTGGCAATGTTGTTTTACATGGATATAATGATGTAACCTAAAGAAGTTGTTTGGCAAAACTTTTTTTTTTTTTTTTGCATTTCTAAATCCTTATTTTATACAGAAATGAATTACTCTAACAAAAAGGAAGTTCGTCTTAAGGAAAAATGATTTTAAATTACTCTCGATTGACATGTTCACTGGATAAATAGCAACTGATACTCCCTCATCGCCCAAAAACTGTGACACAATATTTAAGTGTACTAAATGTTTCAATGAAACAATGGAACCACCACCCAAAAATGTACAGAAATTAAATCAAACAGTTAGTGCACATGAGTCCATGACATTCCATCAATGGAATGACCCTTGCTTCGTTTAATCCAATTGCAAATCCAAAAGGCCTAGAAACATTGAGGGATGCAAATAACACCTCCCAACAGGGGAACAATTGCCATGAATTGTGACAGTAAGACTGTTCATGAATTAGGGCATTCATAAGCAATTGGCATGAATTGGATTTTCTATCAGGTGAGGTCGCTGTCATTGAAGCATTCTATCATACAGTTAGTGGGCAAAATCATAAGAAAGGACTTGGTTTATATGTTTGCATTGCATGAGGGATTTGTTGCCTTCATCATAAAACAATGGAGAAACATAAAAAGCAAATTAATGGTGAAATTTAAGCAAGAACAACCATCTTCCCGTTGAATTGGCTGTGAAGCAAAAATACTTCACTCGTGAAAAACGGATGCACGAACGAAGCGGAGGGAGGTTCTTCCACCCACAGGATTCATCAGAACCACTGTGGGCAAACGGCATACTGCCCTGTTCAGGGCGAAGTTATTGAATCT
>BPLS01030961.1:4920-25717 GCA_019656275.1 Rhododendron kiyosumense | reverse complement strand
ACAGTCCCGCACCAGCCCAAAATCCGGGATCCCTCAGGGGATCCGGAGTGGATATATATATATATATCAGTTAAAATTAGGAAATATCCTTAAAATTTACATTTCATGTCATTAGGAAATTGATCCTTCTTTTACGACTTTTTGTGCCGGACCTAGTTCAATGATCGGTTACGTCTATATCGTAGATCTCATCAGAATTGCTAAGTGATAATAGTGATAAGTTACAAAAATCATGCTAATTAGATACCAAATAGTATACGGACAGAGTAAAAAAAATAAATTATATTTATATTCTGCACACACTGAGGCCAGGTTTCCACTAAGTTTTTGGAACAACAACTTAAAACATTTTGCCATCTTGTTCACACTAAGCAACAAGTTTTGACATTTTATGTGAGAACCCACTTGAAGTCCCACATCGGGAATTTGAGAGAATTTGATGTGGTATATAAAGGTTCGTGATGAGCTACTGTATAACTTGAGGTTAACTTTTTGAGCCACATAGTTAAGCGAATGGTTAGCTGGTGCGGGTCGTGACATTTTAACATTTTGTTCGACAATTTTCCATTCACATACTTGTCTATAGACTATAATTTATTCACTATCAGAAAAAACTTGACGTTCTCAACTACTTATTGATTAGTGGAAACAGCTAACAACCTGTGAACAACAAATTCTTTCTCAAAACTTATTCCTTACTAGAAATACCCTTAATGTTGTGCGCCAAATGCATGGGACGGGACATCTTCTAGTCATTTTTAGAAAGAATCGCTACCGTTAATTAGGAATTAGGATAGCTAATTCACGTATATTTTTAACCAAAAAAAAAATCTGTGGCCTTATTTATTTACCCTTAATTAGTGCAGCTCATTTGTTTAATCAGCTAATTAGTAGTACAACTCTGTTCAAACACTTTTTTAGACTTATAAACGGAGCCGCTAATTAAGTGTTAGAGGTGCCTTATGGGATCATGCATGCATGATGCATGATAGCATGTGCTAAACCATGTGCATATATGGCTCTTTGTAGGCCCCTCAAGATATTTTTACTCCAGTACTAGTGATTGATGCCTTTTAACCGTGGGTTCCGTAACGGTTATTTATGATGGTGAATCGCGACCGTTTAAGAGTATTTTGGATCATTCAAAATCGAAATGGACGGTTGAGATCGCGCGGTTCTGCGAACAATATATTTACAACGGCTCTGTAAATAAGTCTATCTCCTTTTAAATACTCCTACAAGTTACTGATAGTTCTCCACTACTTGTGTACTCATTTTTTTCAATTTGGGTAGATTGTTCATAGCTACAATTAAAGTCTCTAAGGAAATCTGAACCATAGATTATTTCAATGTATGGTTCAAATTTAGACTTTCCCGTCTAGTTCAAAACATAGACCGAAGAGAATCCGAACCCATTTCATTTCTTTTAAATACAAGTTAATTACTGATTGATAGTACTTGCTTACTCATTTAATTATTCCATTTGAAAATGAAGGGTCACCAATATAGCAGTATATAATCTTTATACAACGTTATATACAGTACATATAATATTCATCACTGAGCACCGACACATAGCTTTGCACCGACACTTGGTAGATTTAACTCTCAATCACAACCTATTGAGCTTAAGATATTGGTGGCTCCTCTGGAGCCTTAAATGTAAAGGCTTCTTGATCATAACAAATAATTAGTCATTATTTGGTTGAGAGTGTTGTTTTCGAAATTAGGTAAAGGTAATTTTATTTTGAAAGTATAAACGCATACAAACAAGTGTTCGTAATCTCTGAAATCTGAATCGATCGATCATTAATCGATGCTCTCTGGTGTTGTTCATCGCATTTGTAGGTTTCAATAATCAAAATCGTTCATTCCATGCAGAACACATGCACCCAAATTTCAGTGCTAGTATGTGCTTCAAATCCATCCGAGGGTAATTGAAGCTTCGTGAACATCCAACCGCCAGTGCACCAAAATTTGTGAAGGTATCAGTACTGTTCTAAACAATCATGTCAAGAGTAGAAAAGAACAGTCGAGTTTATGGGCGTGGAGAAGATGTACATAACCTGTGGGCAGGTGTGTGAGCAAGAATATGCATGCATTGTTGAAACACATCACAAACTGTACTAAATTTCGCGAGAGCAAGGATTGAAAACTCGTTCGCAATCTGAGGATTAGAATAGAAACACAAGCTAATTTGATTTTTGAAAGATTATCTGAGTAAGAGAGAATCCATCGCTTTCCATAAGTAGGGTATGCAACTTTAGGAATCAGGGACGTGCCGTCCCTTGGAGGGACAACACCGGGCTATCCCGTCGAGTTCAAATCTACTGAGTTCGCAATCTGAGGATCAGAATAGAAACACAAGCTAATTTGATTTTTGAAACATTATCTGAGTAAGAGAGAATCCATCGCTTTCCATACGTAGGGTATGCAACTTTAGGAATCAGGGACGTGCCGTCCCTTGGAGGGGCAACACCGGGCTGTCCCGTCGAGTTCAAATCTACTGAAACTCATTATTTCTGAGTTATATGCATGTGCTCCAATGAGACACTTAATAATATTCGAGATTAAGCTAACTTTTCAAACAATTGTTCTACTCAACGAGCTCTACAAAGTGAACGTTTCCGATCAATCAGAATGAGACCGGATCGAGCCCCACTTGGCGGATGCCCCTGATTCCGCAACTTTAACATCCGAATTACCGAAAGCAAAACTGCCAAAAAGCAGAGTAAAGCAATACATGCAAAACAAGATGGACCAATCAATGAAAATTGCAGGCGAAAACTTAATTAAAAGAAAATTACATAAACAAACCAAATCAAGTTAAATGAAAGAATTAATCATAAATCCTCGTACAACTTAATTAATCCCAGATTTATAGCAATACAACTAATTTACAGGTCCCTTATAATAACCCAAAAAAAAAAAAAATTACAAAGAAAACAAAAAGGAAAAATATGGCATGCAAAAACGTGCTTGAGCAGTTGAGCTAGATCCACTTTTGAGAGTCGATCGATCTTCACAGCCTTATTTTTTTTCACGAATTATGAACCGAATCGCGGTGAATTACTTACAAAGATATGCGGGTACATACTATCCCCCAGAACGAATTACTATCCCCAGATCGGATGAGATCGAATGAATTAATCTTGCATTTTGCTCCTCCCGTCGTCGAAGTTTTTCGAATAAGCCACCGAATCGTACCTGAAAAGTTCGAGGAAGACCAAACGTTATGATCTCCACCAACAAGCTTTCTGAACTCAGATCTAGCCTCGTAAAACACGTCCCCAGATACAATACCTTTTAGAATTTACCGCAATAAATATGGTACATATTTTCCTTACATTTATGCATAGATGCAAAAACTCTGAAGTAAACTTGATGCATCTTAAAATTAGTTTTAAGATATATAGTCAATATAGGCTAGTATAGTCTGGTATTGACCACCCAACTAGGATCGGTAAATGAACCAAACAGTTCAAATTTGAGCTCGAGCTCCTTTTCGTTTACTAGAAGGTTGTTTGAGATTTACATAAACAAATAAAATTTGAACATATTTTTAAGAGCTCGGTAATTAAGCTTTTGAACCAAGTTTGTATAAACTACTACTCGCTCATAAGTTTGTTTAAAAAATTCAACTACTTGAGATCAGCCTGACGAGGGCTCGTTTCAGATTGGTTTATCTCGTAAACAAGTCAAGCTCGAACATCATTTTAAAGCCTGTTCATGTTCTGTTCCGGTACCGGCCCATACAGTTCGAGATTGACCACACTGACCAGAACAGCTAAGTAACGGAATCGTACCTGAAAGTTTGAGGTAGAACAAGGTTGTTATCCCCACCGACAAGCTTCCTGAACTCAGATCTGACCTTATAGAACACGTGCTTCCACGTCCCCTTGGCGTTCAACCCCAGCAACGACGACTCGTGCTCGTTCATCTCCAGGTCCTTGGCGAACGTCGGCTTCTTCGACAGGATCCAGCCCACTCCCCAGTTCCACCACTCCTTGATCGAGCAGCCCGCGCTCTCGCCCATCGAGGAGACCGATTTGGACCGGCGGAAGACCCACGAGGTGGTGGAGGTGATCCGGTCCGGGGAGGGGTGGAGGTTCAGGGAAAGGGAGGAAAGTCGGCGGCGGAGGTGGGATACGGGTTTTGTGGTGGTGGTGGTGGTGGGGGAGTGGGATGTAGGGAGGGACTGGTTTTTCATGGAGGGGATATTGAAGGTGGTTCGTTTTTGAAAGGTCTCGTAAATGGAGGTCATGTCTTTGGTTATAGGAGTTGAGCACACACGCAGGGGGAGAGAAACAGAGACACTTTCAGATTTTGAGGAAGAGAGAAGAGAATGGAAGAGTGAAATGGAAGTTTTAGAGAGTAGAATGAATCTTGTAGGGAGGATTTGGGGAATGTGAAAGGGGAAAAGAAGGGGAGAGGGAGAGAGAAGGGGAGGAGAGAGAGGGGGGAGGTGAGATGTGCTGGTCACAGCTGACAGAACAGGCTGTTTTTTATTCGTTCTCTCTCTCTCTCTCCGGGAGTGGAGGAGGGAAGGAGAGTGGGAACACGT
Source organism: Rhododendron kiyosumense (assembly GCA_019656275.1). NCBI lineage: Eukaryota > Viridiplantae > Streptophyta > Magnoliopsida > Ericales > Ericaceae > Rhododendron > Rhododendron kiyosumense. Next base: position 21,153 of record BPLS01030961.1, on the reverse strand, counting down.
GGAGGCGGTGGGGTCCTTAATTTTGACAAGTTTGACCTCACTTTAGATTCATTTACCTCCTCTGCCTAATTTTTGAATGGTAATGTGCCAGCGGTGCATAACACGGTGTTATGCACTATATGAATTGTTCGTTTAGCAATCCGATGATTTAGATCTTATTTTGACATTGTGTAGCATCCGATCTGATCATTGCTAAGATAAAAATTTAGACCATTAAATCACTGAACAGACTTCTTGATTTGTGCAAAACACCGTGTTATGCACCACCCCACAACAAGAAGCTCCCGGTAATTTATGGCTTTGAGATCCTCTATCTGACTCCCTGTCCCACCTTTCAACATGTGACACCTGTCCACCTTTCACTTATCCTCTCTCTGTTACAACCCAGTTAAACCCCACCCCCCCTCCCACACCGGTTCCCTTATCACACGGACGAAACTTCCTGTTACGGATTACTCTTTTACTGGCACTGTACTCCGTTCAATGCACAAGACAACAAAAATTACATTAATGTTTTTCGGTGATGTCCATCGAACACTTACAATGCTAGTTGATAAACAAAATAGTTTAATTTTTTTTCATTTACGTTCGATGCACACTAGTAGTGTTCTCATTCTATTTACTTAAAGAAATACATGTGGTGGAGGATGAGTTTAGGGCACCACACCTTAAACTCATGATGGTGCTCCATGTGCATAGAATAATTCTTCCTCAATGTACAAAGAATCTGGAACATTAAGATCATAATGAAACAAAATGCAATTATGACATAAACAAAGAAGACCTTTGAAAAGCTAGCTTTGATAACATGTTATGTTATAATTATGCTAATTCCCAAAAGTGAGCAAACTTCATGTGTATTTTGTGATGTATCAGGGGGTGTTTCACTTTCTCCAAAAAGTATTTTTTGGAAAAAGAAAGTAATTTCAAACTTAAATATAATGAAAATGAAAAATATTTTTTCAATATTTTTTGCACGTTTAAAAGATTTTAATGAGATCTATCAAATAAGATCCATATTGATAGAAAAATTATTTGCGTAAACACATGATTTTTGAGCTTGAAATTATCTTCTTTTTTCAAAAAGAATTTTTTTGAAAAAGTGGAACACCCCCAATCTAATAACGTAATTGATTTTTGAAGTTCTATGTTTTTCATTCTTAATTCCTCTTTATCAAAGCACTCATTGGTAAATGCATATGTTCAGTTTTTTCTTTTTCTTTTTTTTCCTTTTTTGGGAGGGGGTTGTGTGTGTGTTAAATAGTGCATCTATTATGTGATTTTGAAAATATCATTTCAAAGAGCTCATTAAGATCTACCAAACCAAACCAAACCAAACCGAGCCTTATGTCCCAATCACTTGGGGTCAGCTACATGAATCCGTTTTCTCCATTGAACTCTGTCAAGAGCCACTTGTTCACATAGACCTATTAGACTCATATCTTTGCGCACTACAGTATCTAATGTCAATTTAGGTCTACCCCTCCCCGTAACATTGCTACCTAGAGTTATTCTATCCACTCTCTTAACTACTGCATCTTCTGGTCTACGGTAGATATACCCAAACAACCTTAGTCTATTTTCCCTCAACTTCTCCTCTATAGGTGCTACACCTACCATCTCATGAATTGTTTCATTTCTAATCCTATCTCGTCTAGTCTTACCACACATCCACCTCAGCATTCTCATTTCCGCTACACTAATTTTTCTCACATGTTATTTCTTAATAGGCCAACATTCTGTCCCATAAAGCATCGCTGGTCTTATGGCCGTTCCATAAAATTTTCCCTTCAATTTTGTGGGTACCCTCTTATCACATAGTTCGCCAGTAGCGCTTCTCCACTTGAGCCACCCCACTTGGATCCTATGGGACACATCATCCACAATCTCTCCATTGCTACTAATAATTGAGCCCAAATATCTAAAATGATCACTCTTTGGTATCTCCTGGTCTTGGATCGTCACACTTTCTTCAAGCGCACTACTTGTACCACTAAACTTGCACACCATATACTCCGTTTTACTCCTACTTATCCGAAAACCCTTTGACTCTAATGTTTCCCTCCAAATTTCTAGTTTCGTATTAACACCTCTAGCAGTTTCATCTACGAGGACAATGTCGTCTGCAAACATCATACACCATGGAATATCCTCTTGAAATTGTCTAGTCAATTCATCCATAACTAAGGCAAAGAGGTATGGGCTCAGGGCTGACCCTTGATGCAATCCTACGGTGATTGGAAATTCACTTGTTTCCCCTACTGGGGATCTAATGGTAGTGACGGCACCTTCATACATGTCTCTAATCACCTCGATATACCCTTTGGTCACTCCTTTTCTCTCCAAAACCCACCATATGATATCCCTAGGCACTCTATCATAAGCCTTTTCTAAGTTTATGAAAACCATATGGAGATTCTTATTCTTTGCTCTGTATTTTTCTACCAATCTCCTTAATAGGTAGATAGCTTCCATGGTGGATCTTCCTGGCATGAACCCAAACTGTTTCTCTGACACCGTAGTCACCATCCTCAGGCGATACTCAATACAACTTCATCGTATGGCTCATCAATTTAATACCTCGATAGTTGTTGCAGCTTTGAATATCCCATTTATTCTTATATATAGGTACTAAGGTGCTCCTTCTCCATTCGTCGGGCATCTTCCTAGTCATAATAATCTTGTTGAACAACTTCGTCAACCAAGTCACCCCCAAGTCACCTAGACTTTTCCACACTTCAAAAGGGATACCATCTGGTCCAAGGGCTTTACCCAGTTTCATCTTTTTCAAAGCTTTAACCACTTCGAATTTTTGTATTCTCCGATAAAACTCATATTCTACGTTCTCCCCAGGTACATACACCTCCTCCCCACCAAAGCCTCCTTCATGTTTCTCGTTTAACAATTTATCGAAATACGACTTCCATCTATCCTTGATCGCCTCGTCTTTCACCAACACCACTGAATCAATATCTTTTATACACTTAACTTGAGAAATGTCTCTAGCTTTCCTTTCTCGTATCTTAGCAAATTTATAAATAATCTTTTTTCTATCTTTACCATCGAGTCTAGCGTAGAAATTCTCATAGGCTTTCAACTTAGCATCCCTAACGGCTTTCTTAGCTTCCTTATTAGCTTGCTTATAACCCTGGAAATTTTCCTCACTCCGGTCCCTTTGCCACTTTTTAAAGCACTCCTTCTTTGCTTTTACCATGATTTGAACCTCGTCATTCCACCACCATGTCTCCTTAGAAATTGGACATTTTCCCTTCGACTCGCCAAGAACTTCTTTCGATATTCTTCTAATACCGTCAACTATCGTATTCCACATATTGTCACTATCGCCTTCCACTCCCCACCGTACTTCTTGAGACATTCTTTCCTTAAATACCTCTAGTTTCTCCCCTCTTAGGCCCCACCATTTAGTCCATGGGCATCTAATTTCCTTTCTCCTCCTATTATTCCCCTTGAGACGAACATCTAACACCAAAAGTCTATGTTGTGCCACTAAACACTCTCCATGAATAACCTTACAATCCTTACATGTCAAGCGGTCTACACCTCTAGCAAGAAAATAATCGATTTGGCTTCTGTTGGCTCCACTCTTAAAGGTAATTAAATGCTCCTCTCGCTTCCTATAGAGCGTATTCCCAACTATAAGGTCGAAAGCTACCGCGAAATCTAAAATCCTCCTACCACCTTCGTTAAGGTCACCAAATCCAAAGCCACCATGCACCTTCTCATACCCTTGCTTATGCACTCCAACGTGACCATTGAAATCGCCTCCTATGAATAGTTTCTCCCCAAAAGGTATCCCTTGAACCACGTCATCCATTTGCTCCCAAAATTGCTCTTTAATAAGATCATCCAAGCCTACTTGGGGTGCATACGCACTAATAATATTCACTATACTCTCTCCAATTACAAGCTTAACTAAAATAATCCGATCTCCTTTTCTCGTCACCGTAACCACCGAGTCTTTCAGGTGTTTATCTACTACGATACCTACCCCATTTCTATGTCTATCCTTACCCATACAGTAAAGCTTATAACATGTGTCCTCTATCTCCCTAGCTTTTTCCCCTACCCACTTAGTCTTCTGAAGGCAAGCTATACTAATCCTCCTCCTAAGCATGGTGTCGACTAGCTCCCTAGTCTTACCCGTTAATGTCCCTATATTCCAAGTTGCTAAACGAATCCTATAGTCCTGGGCTAGCTTCTTTACTCGCGCTCGTCCAGGCACGCACGGGAACCCTTGCTCACTTATCACCACACCCGGGCGCCGGCGTGGCGCCCTTTGCTCATTTTTCGAAGCACCCGAAGGCAGGCACAACACGTCGCTTAAAGGGAACGCCCTAGCATGTCTCGTAATCATATTTGGATTCATGTCATAAAAGATCTAACGGGTTTTTTACATACTGGCTGTCAGCTACCTAACGCACAACCCTCCTCCTTTATCCGGGTGAGTATTTTTTTGGGGGGTAAATAGTTCATATGTTCAGTTGCAGAAAAAGAATGCGGCAATTGTAACAAGAAAGAGAAGTGGGGAATAGTTTCTTGTGGAACCTGGTTTTGAAAAGAAATGGAAGTAGGGAAGGGAACTAGTAAAATGGGGGAGTAGGAAAAAAACTGGGGGGTTAACTGGGTTGTAACAGGGTTAGAGGATGAGTTAAACAGGTATCACATGTTGAAGAGTGGGACAGGGAGTCGGACAGAGGATCTCAAGTCCTAATATTTTAGGAGTAATTATTCACCGGAGCCACCGCCACTTTTATCCGCACCACATTTTTGTGGTGGATAAAGGTGTTAAGATATCATGTGTCGGTACTCCAAGACCACTAATATTTTTTCAATTTTAGGGAGGTTTTTGGCACGGACATTTTTGATATTTTGTCTAAATATTTACCAGATTCAGATTAAATTTTCACATCATATTTTTCATCTCCAAAAGAAAATGTCTTTTTTTTTTTTCTGTCTTATGACTCGTATATGAATTTTTTCAAGTTGGGCCTATAATTTTATACTTTTACAATTCTGACCCTATTGATACTAAAAAACTATGGTTTAAAAGTTTGACCTAAATTTTATGAAGATCAAGAGAACACACAATCAAAAAGACCGTAGAGCTCCAGTTTTGGTATTTTTGTGCTCTTTTTGGGATTACTTGTTTTTTTTTTAACCTCATTTTCAAGATTACTTTGATGATCAAAATTTTGTATATCATATTGTAAATTTGTTGATAAGTTTGATCATGTTAAAAGTTATGTTAATTAGATAGCATGAAATACATGAGTGGAATAAATTGATGTGGGAAAAAAATTATTGACGCCTATTGAACTATAACTTGTTTATTTAAAGATATAAAATGATCAATTTCGTCATATATCAAATCAATATCTATCAAAATGATTATAAAGATTCATACATCTCAATGAAATCTACAATAATGAGTCCGAAAATAGCTTGAAATTAACGAAACTGGACTAGATCGCCCGTAATTTTTTTATCGGGAGAAGAGCTAGCTAGCTCTATTTTAAAATATGGAGAGAAGTATTATTTTTAATTTTTGAAAAAGAAAACCTGAAGTAAACTAAAAATTGACTTTTGAATTTAACGTAATACTAACTCATAATTGCTACCTGAGTAACGTTCAAGAATTAAATCCGTTTTCCCCTTACGTTTAGGGAAAAATAAAGTTTACATTAGGATCTCAATCCATACACTTTTTTTTTTTTTTAAATTTTCTATTCCATCTAAAAGAAATATTAGATCTCAATTAATATTATGTTTACTTTTCTTCAATTTAGGATAATGGAGTTCGATACTCTACCACGGTTTGATAGAATCGACATTGGAATAGAATAGAATGGAGATCAAAATCAAATGAAATTGTATATGGTCGAAATGATTGTTATTTTTTTTCACATTTTGTTTACCACAAAAAAATGTAATATTGTGAGGTGTTGGAGCATTACGTGATGATGTCCCGCCCAGAAATTTGTGATGCGTGTGGGAGAGAGAATGTGGTAATCTAACGGGTGGGTCTTACAGTCAAGTTCTCTTCTACCTTTACACTCATGGGCTGATCTCCGTCCGGACCGAAAAAACCTTTATACATCTCTGTTACCTTTTGGGAGGTCTACGTCCCATAGAAACTGTCTACCCGAGACTAGAAAGAAACTTCATAGAAGCCAAAATACGAAGAAATAGAGATGCCTCTTTTATTCCGTGGAAGTATAAAAGTAATCCACCTTCGTGGCGATAGATATGTATATGATGAGCTAGTGTAGAGAAATGGAGGGAGATGATAGTATATGGGTAATCAGAATGTGAGCAACAAAAGAGAAGAGAATGCAATCGTAATTCTTTAAATTTTTTCTGATGGAATGACTATTCTTTTTTATTGGGGTAATTAGCGTTTTTTCATTTAGAATTGGCATTCCTTTGATTTTTAGTGAATGAGACATGGAAACAACGATTCTATTATTTCATACTCATATTATATCGTAGACAATGATTGGGATTTTTAAAAAATGAACTATAAAATAATTTTGAAAAGTATAAAAATAAATGATAGGAGTAAAATCATCTTATGTCATTCTTGAATAAAAAAAAAAAAACTTTTAATCTTTATTATCTCATACTTATATATTATATCATACGATCAGGGGCGGAGCCAGAAATTCTTGGCAGTGAGGTCAATTTCCTATAGCACACAAAAATTTTGTTTTATACTACTTGATAGTAAAAAAAAAAAACGTTGAAATGGTAAACAAAAAGGAGTTAAGTAGATATTTTTGGGGTTTTTTTTTGGGGAAGAAGTGATGGTATTTTACTTTACCCCTTTTTTTCCCTCAAGTTCCAAACTTTTAAAAGGCAAATTGTAATGTAAAAGTGGGGTCAAGTAAGCAATTTTGAGATGAAAACTGTAACTATCTCCATTGTAATTTGGCAGTCCGTGGGGTCGGATGCCACCCTTTGTCTCAAGATGGCTCCGCTCCTGCATATGATATGAGGTTAAAGATGCTTTAGAGAAAAAAACTATCGAACAAATCTGAATCTAAAATTGTATTGCTACTCAAAAAATTTGTTCGGCATATTGTCTTCCCGAAGGAGGAGATTTTGTAATGTAATAGTGTTCACAGAATCCACGAGAGTATACATTTCGAGCTAATAATATGTCCTCAAATCTTTTGGGAATTAAAACGATATATTTTGGGTATTAGTATAATGATATGTTAGTAGCAATAAAATGGAAAAAGGATATTACCAACCTAAAAAAAAAAAAGGGAAACAAATTGAATTTTTAAAAGGGAAACAATTTAATTCAAAATTCAGTTCCGGATCTGACAAAACAGGAAAACCTGAATTTTGCTTCTCTATTTCCACCACTCAGTTCTTTCTTTGATTTCCGAAACCGACAACTGGGAAAGAAACCCCCGCAGAATCGCAAAAGGGGATTGTTAGAGAGAGAGAGAGAGAGAGAGAGAGAGAGAGATCAGAGACCAGGTTGAGAGAGAGAGAGAGAGAGCGAGAGAGACCAGGTTTTGCTGTGGGGTTATTGTTTTACAAGCAGATTTGCTTCAATGGAGTATCGAAAGATCAAAGATCAGGTTTTTCTTTTCGCCGTAATTCTTGCTATACAATGTGTACTCTTGTTTGATTGCACCAATCAATTAAACCCTAGAAATGCGCATCTACCGTTTCGTACTCGATACTCTTTTCTCTCAGTTTCGTTATCACTTTACATAACTCTGATTCTCTCTCTTCTCTCTCTCTCTCTCTCTCTCTCTGGGGTCAGATTGGATGCTGGTTAACTTCAGCTCCCCCAAATTTAGAGTAATGAGTTTAGGTTGACTTCGCTTGCATTTTTTGTGCCGTACTTATTGGTTTTCCTAGATTGGTTTCTGATACCTTACAATATTTTATGAGAGAAGATTTTTTTCCACTTGTTTATGTTCATATTGAATCATTCTACCCTTAAAAAAACTTGCTCTCAAGTGTAATGCCTCTTGGAGAAAAACCTGCACAAGGTCAAGAAGGGAGATTCTATCTATCTATGCTGTATACAAATGTAGTGGGCTTCTCAAGCCTCTAAACTCGCATCCCTAATTTTTAAGAATTTTGCTGTCTTTGTTTTTTGAAATTGAGAGAGAGAGAGAGAGAGAGAGAGAGAGAGAGAGATGCCCACACACAAGGAGAGAGCGTTACTTTTTTTTGAAAGAAGGCAAAGTGTTTACCTGAGGGAGTGGGGAATTGGGTTGAGAGTGTGTGATTATTAAAATTGAACAAAGGAACAAGAAGTAGTAAAAAAAATTCAATTGAATCAATATGTATATTTCATGCATCGCGCAGGCACAACGCTTGTTACGCTTATGTGCTTGTTTGAGTTGTCTTCCATTTCAAGGTTGAGTTCTTAGGTCAGATTCAGCTTGCACCTTGAATTTTGACGGTCGTATGTGATACTGGCAGGATGAAGTTGGTGATGATATAGAGAACCGAGGTGGGAAAGCTCTTCCGGGTGGTACGTTTTCTTGACCTTCAACTAAATAGGCTACGCGGCGTGTTTCTTAGTCCTTATAGTAACTATTGACATTGCAGTTTCGGTTAGTAATGTTGCTAACTTCGGAGGCATCTCTAGTGAACGATCTAAGTGGAAGCGCAAGTAAGACATGCTTATAACACTAGTTTAAATGCATTGTGTCTATTGTAAAGGATAAAAAAAATAGTTGGTTGACTGCCAATTCCTTATTGTTACAGGTCCATTGTTACACTTGCATTGACTATTCTTACAAGTTCGCAGGCAATCCTTATTGTCTGGTCCAAGAGAGCAGGAAAGTACGAGTACAGCGTTACAACTGCAAATTTCTCGGTGAGGAAGTACTATTCTCCACTTAAGATTATTTAAATGACATAAACAGATCCTTGGAGCGACAGTTATGCAACATTTTCAAGATGTGAAGATATATTAAATTATTAGCTATGGTGGCTGTTTCGTTAATTATAACGGAATTTAATTTTGAGCATTGGTTTTCTTCTTTGGAATTAGGTAGAGGCTTTGAAATGTGCATTATCACTTGCAGCCTTGTTTAGAATCTGGAGAAGGGAAGGTGTTACTGAAGATAACAGGTCATTTGTTTCATCTGTCTCCCTCCCGTCTTTTGTTTCTTTTTCTGTCCCTCAGTTTTCAAACTTCCAAAAATCTGGTTTGATTAAAACTTTGATTTGTGCCTTATATTGTTAGGTTGAGTACAACGCTGGATGAAGTTAGTGTTTACCCAATACCTGTGGCACTTTACCTCGTCAAAAATTTGCTTCAAGTAATTTTTTTTTTGCATTTGGCCTCGTGTAGTAGACTAATAGTAGCTTTAGTCGTCTTCTTTATTTTTTTCTTCCCCAGGTAGACAGCTTTAGTATTTTGGTCTCTAAAAGATGACTCGAACTTGCAGTATTACATCTTTGCTTATGTCGATGCTCCGGGGTATCAAATATTGAAAAACCTGAATATTATCAGCACTGGTGTGTTATATCGGATCATTCTTAAGAAGAAGTAAGTCTTTCTGCCATTTACCCTTGGAATTATGGTCTTCATACAAAAGAGACGGGCCAAACTTCGAATAAGTAGAGCTACTTTATCATTTTTGTAAGATATCCCCAATGGCATTATTTTTCTGATCAGGACTAAAATCTATAAATAGAAGTATAATGAGTACTTACAAAAGTACAAAATGTCAAATCCTCAAAATTTACATGATAAGAAATGCTTTAGTGAACTGGACAATTGGGCGTAGATATTTTAATCTAATTGTCATTTTCTTTCAGGTTAAGCGAGATTCAATGGGCTGGTTTCATTCTATTATGTGCAGGATGCACGACAGCACAACTAAATTCTTCGTAAGAGTGATCCTCAATCCTGACTATCTTGTAGTTGTGTTCTCAGGGGTTCTTCAAATTTTATTTCGGATTTTGTTGGAACACATTTAGTCTATTATGATATGCTGCCTGGATTGTAGCCAATTGCAGAGAGAAATTTGAACTGCTAATGTTCTGCTTATACCCGAAATTCATTTCTCTAATGGCTTGGATTCTTTACTCACGCTACCTTGGTTGACAAAAAGGAAATGCTGCTTTGGTTTCGATTGTTGGACTTCTATATCAGTTCAAATTTCTTTCTCTTTCTTCAATGGCTTCTTATGAATGATTGCGGCTATGCAGTTCTGATCGAGTCCTTCAAACTCCTGTTCAAGGTTGGGTGATGGCCATTGTGAGTTGATGAATTTTGAAGCTTTTTTTTTTTTCTTTTTTTGAACATCAATTTTGAAGCTTAATCAACTGAATTGTGCCGAAAAGCCTGATTGTTGTCATTGGTTGTAATAGCTTGTTGTAACCAATCCGTAATTCCTATGCAGGTCATGGCACTTCTAAGTGGTTTTGCAGGAGTATACACAGAGGTAAATTCTTTAAGCATTTAGTTTTGCTTGTTTGTTGTCTGGAAGTGCAGTTCCTGTTTAACGCCTGACTAGTGTGCATGAAGTGCTCAGCCAACAGTATATGAGCAGAATTTGGTGGATCTTGTTGCCAAATAGTTAAAGTTGTACCCCCAAAGAGGATTTTGATTTATGCTATGCAGATAATAAAGTAGTTGAAAAAATCAATGGGGTACCTTGATAGTCATTCAAGTTATGACTGATGATTTGTGCTTTTGGATTCTGCAGGCGATAATTAAAAAGCGTCCTTCAAGGAACATAAACGTGCAGAACTTCTGGTTATACGTCTTTGGAATGGGCTTCAATGCTATTGCGATACTGGTTCAAGATTTTGATGCTGTCGTGAACAAGTAATTTCAGATTGTTCTTAACTTAACCAAGCGCGGAAATATCGAGATTTGGGCATTTTGGATTTATCTGTTCAAAAAATTTCCCAAAAACAAGTCATTTATGGATATTATCAGGAGGGCCATGCAGATTGATTATGCTCTTACTTTTGATTATAAGGACCTCTACAAAGTTTTGATCTCAACGTCATCATTTAGTGGGTTAAAGACTGATCTTAAAAGCTTAAGTGGATTAAATCTGCATAGTTAATGCGTTGATTATTATGAACAATTTGGTTTTTCTCAGTCTGGCAATAAATAAGAGATTTTACTCATGGTTGTGTGTGATTAAACCAAATATGCCCTCCTCTGAACTACTTAATTGTGCAATTTCCAACTTTCCTATCTTGGGACTTTTGGAGAAGACTATAATCAGAAACTGAATGGTCAGTTTTAGTAAGTGAAGCAGGATGGTATTTCCTTGGGTTGTCAAATTAGCGGATTCTGTGTCTTTGGAATGCTCATCATGCTCATCTATCACTCTTTTGTTACTTAACAAGTTTGGTTCTCCTGTTGCATTGGTGAAGGTAGATTTGTCAAGTTTTAACTTTTACTATATTTTATGACCGAGACTTTCTCTTACAGGGGGTTCTTTCATGGATACTCATTAATTACGGTTCTCATGATTCTTAACCACGCACTAAGGTACATTGTTCTCCATTGTTGAATGATGTCATCTTCCATTTGGTTGCTTAGCTAAGGAAAAAGGGTATTCATTGTCCTATAGCTTATTTTCTTTCTAGTTCTTGATTTACTGTGTCGAAAGATATTCAATTACCCAGGAAGGTGAAGATTTGGTTAATGTAGTGTCTGTAGATCCATTTTCAAACTTTTTAGCTCAGAGAGATTTCTCTGGTGTGGGGAGTCCCTCAGACAGGCATCAGGAATTTTTTAATTTCCTAGTTGGCAAAAAAATGTTGAAAGCAAACCACACAGAGTGATAGAAATTACCAGGAATAAATACACAAATTGGAAACGGAAACAGTTTTATTGGAAACTAAATAGCTCCACTTTACACACTCTACATTAATTTGATATAATCTGTTCAAGGAAAATGTTAATATTATTCCCCTTCTTTTGTTGTGTTGATGACCAACCCTGTATGTGGCTTCAATCTTTTCATCTTGTAGTACTCATTAACTTTTTGCTATGTGCAGTGGCATTGCTGTATCAATGGTCATGAAGTATGCTGACAATATTGTGAAGGTGTGGCAATGGACATTATTCACGTTATGAAAAGAAAAAAACTGGGCTCCACTTGTCGTGTATTATGCATTTTATGAGAATTTATCTGCAATGCATCTCGCAGGTGTATTCTACTTCTGTGGCGATGCTGCTGACGGCAGTTGTTTCTGTGTTTCTTTTTGGGTTTCATCTCTCCCTCGCCTTTTTCCTTGGTTCCACGTAAGTTGTTCTAGTTTATGTCGATGCATCTTGTGCTATTACATTTCTGGAACAAGTATGATATTTCTAAACTGTGTTCATACATCAATGGCTTGTTCTCCGTTCTGCACACTTGCCATGTTCATAGCATGCTCTGGGACTGACTAGCCTTTCTTGTTGTGAAACAGCATTGTCTCCGTCTCAGTATACTTACACGCCATTGGAAAGGTGCAAAGATAGTAATGATCGGCTTTCTTCTGTCCTAATTGCGCTTCCAATGTACAGGCTGGAATTATGCAATGTTTGACTCGGTTTTGTTTTTCCAACCGATTCTATTGAGTTTCCCTGTTCAAATGTCAGTTCAGGTAGCATGCATCTTATTTTGGCTTAATGAAACATCTTTGACATTCTTGGAGATCAATTTATTGTAGTATTCACAGCTCAATGTTGACAGTTAGTAACTTAATATGATGTGTTCCCTGTAGTGCACCAAATGCATGTGAGATGGCTGTGGTGCACCAAACTCTCTACTCTCTCTCTCTCTCTCTCTCTCACATATGTGAGATAGTGTTTGGGTGTCTGACTGTACGTATCTCTGTGTCATGCTAGATCAAGATGAGGTCCCTATGGCTGTGACAATTTCTAACAATGGTTGCAAAGTATTTTCGATGGATAATAACTTTGAGTTCATTTCCTTTTCCAGAAGGAAAAAAAAAATGAGACGGGAAAACCCCGAAGGGATATTCAATGTATAATACTTTTGAGTTTTTTGTCTTTCAAAAAGAAAAGATGACACAGGCACGGGAAAACCTGCAGGGTTATGTTGGGTGAACGAAATGGCTTCTCACCAAACCCAACTAGTTCAGTTGGTGTGCAGCGTGGCCTACCTAGCGGATGTGGATGTTTGAGCCCCATGAGAGGCACGTTTGGGGGTTCAGAACTATGGAGAGCCTTTGGACTAACATACTAACTCCCCTCCCCAGTCCAAAACTAACTCCCTCCCCTAATCCCGCCGATGTATGCCATTTGACAAAAAGAAAAGAACGAAATGGCTTCTCATATCTCATTACCAACAGAAAATGGATCCATAAACTGCAGCCTTTCAAACCTTTTTTTTTGTTGTTTCCCCTTCTTGTTCAACGAAGCTTAATAGTAGAGCATCACCATAATACTCCATCAGTTCAAGTAAATATAAAAGTAATCTGGGGATCATCGAAAACATTAAACAACCAACACAACTGCAAAAAGTCTTGCTCCGCATAGGAACAAACAATCTACCCTTGTATTTATTTGCCCTATCTTTCTCTCAACGCATAAACTGCGCGTAAACCGGTGACAGGATAACAGTCCCATTTTCGATTCAATACTAAGGAAAAGATGCGAATTCGGCAGATTGCAAATCATTTCCAGAAGAACCTAAAATCTTGTGCTACGCGGTCAGCCTGAAAGTTGCTAAGTAATTAGGTCCATATGCTGACAAGGATAAAGAATTAACTCAAGACTTCATTGAACTTGAAAACACAGTCGTATAGCCTTCCACCAAGGAACTGGGCAACCTCTGGGTGCTTCACCTGTATGTATAATTATAATGAGGAAAGGGAAGCAAAAGAATGGAAGAATTTGAACCAACTCTTTTAGTGATTAACGGGGATCCTAAAACGGGAACAAAGAACGGCATGATTGAAAGTCATTACCATCCCGATCTTAAGGGAATCACATTTGAATTGAGCATAAAGATTTGTCTCAATTCCACGGCCCTGCCAAAAGAAACAAAGATTGTGTCGTCAATATTGAGGAAGTTTAAAACTAAGAATCTTGTTTATCGATCTTCTGATTTTCAAACAGCCTCTGTATTAACTTCCAAATACTGAGCAGTAACTAGGCTTTTGAGGAAGTTTAAAACTAAGAATCCTGTGTATCAATATTCTGACTTTCAAACAGTCTCTGTATTACTTCTAATAGAGTAGGTATATACTTGGCCATATGAATTATGAATTATAGAATTGAAAATTTTCTCATCTCAAATGTTTGGTAAGCCCTACATGATTTCTTTTTAGTAATCCATATGTGTAAGAACCATACAATTTACTTAAAGCTAACACAACCAAAAGTGGATAATGGTGACATCTCTACCCTAGTAGTTATCTTAAGGTAAGCACTAACCATTCCTTCCAAAATGACCAAGTCCGCATCACTTGCTAGGTAGGCAAGTTCTTGTGATATGCTTGTGAGATCAATAACCTGTGATGGGATAAGCAGAAGCGGGAAATAATTAGAGAAATGCAACATTCTAGATCTTCCAGTCAGTGTAAGATGACATAAAGAAAAAATGAAGCTATGAGAGAATCACTTAGAGCACTTTCTATTTCTTACCGGCAAATCATTACCGGAATTGGCAATCAAAAGGTTGGAAGCATCAACTCCCGCAAGCTGCCCATTTGCATCCTTCAACTGGTAATTTACAACTAAACATGTCAGAGTCAAACAATGAATCTGAAAGTATCACAGACAACCAAAAAAGTAATCGTTTACTACCTTGGATATTATCTCAACTAGTTCAGGATAAGTTACATCATTGATAGAAGGCAAATCATTAGCTGCCAAGACCACCTGGATGAAAAAAGCAAAAAGTGAAATGGGCTGAAGACAGCAACCCTATGCAAGAGCGATCTGGCTGCTATCCATGTGGAAAATTAATATTGGAGGCTATGCCATTGCATGAGATGGTAACTTGAAACACTAATAGAAGATCTGGTATTTCCTGCAAATATGACCGATACAAATGGAGAGTCTTCATGCTTTAACAGGACAACCACAGGACGGCATCCAGATTAAGGGGAGCATGTGGCAGAAATATGTGACAGATTCTCCCAAGCTACGAAGCAAGGATATGGAGGTCAAGACACGAAACATGGCCATGTCATACCTAAAAACTGAGGACGGACACATTGACTATAAAATTTACTATTGTTTTGTGTATCTTAGAACTTTGAAGTACATCCAACCATAAAAGACAATTTCTATCAAACCGGATAAACGATGCAAATAGTATCAGCTTTATGAAGATATAAATCAACAGTCTTAAGTATCAATATCATGAACTAAACACTCATGGCAATATTGGCTGTGGCAGCATACTAGAAGACTAAATGGCTCAGGAAGCAGACCTGTGTTCCACGCCGTAGCAACTCTCTTGCAAATGGCAATATACCCAATATAATATCTGCACCACAATTGTCAACAAAAATGACAGCCTGCCACAACAAAGAAATGACCTGGTTATGGCATGCGAGAAGGCACTGTCCACTTCGGAAAAAGAAAAGGTTATGAAACATTGCGTATGGAGCTTGCCTTTTTCCAGGATTTTCTGCTCCATTTCAATGTAAAAGCATCCAAATCATCAATCACCCATGGTCGAGGGACAAGATTCTGACAACTAGCCAAAAAGGATATTCCATCCTTTGAGAACAACTCTGCAAGCTTCAAGAATAGGGACAAGGGAAAATCATAAAATAAATAAATAAAATGCTACTGGAACTGGTTTGGTTAGACGTATGTTGCATTTTGCGGAACACGTACTTTGAAAACCATGATATCTATGTTATATCTTGAAAATCAAGCAACATAGATACATGACAAACATGAACTTTTGTATGGTGTCATCCAAATAAAAGATGGTACACAAGCCTCATTACTACCGAGTACTGACGTGGATTAAAACTTCAAATATAGGGGGTGGGTCTTGGATGGCAATTATTCCCCCTGAAAGTTGAAAACTGAAAACTTCTCCTTTCTGATCCATATAAACATTTTAAGCATGGTAAAAGGACGGGTGCAAACAGAGAAGTCAGTCTTCTGACCTCTGGCAATTATTAAAGGTGCTCTTGAATTTCACAACCAAACACTTCAAGATGCAAGAGAAACAAAAGAAGACTCAATAATGTATAAGAAAATTAAGAAACAAAATCAAGACTTTC
>BPLS01030960.1:0-10101 GCA_019656275.1 Rhododendron kiyosumense | reverse complement strand
ACACCAAGAGCTTTGGAAGCTACTGTGGTCGAGATCAAGCCATGGAAATTATGGTTCGATGGGTCAAAAACTGCTCAAATGGCAGGAGTAGGTATAGTTATGGAATCTCCCCAGGGGTTGAAGACCAAATATGGTTTTCGACTAAACGAGGGGCAGTGTTCCAATAATCAGGCAGAATATGAAGCATTGATCATAGGATTAGAAATTTTACTTAACTTAAAAGTAAGTGTTGCTGAAATCTTTGGAGATTCTCAGTTAGTGATAAATCAGTTAAATGGACAGTTTAAATGCACTAGTCCAGCGTTGATAACTTATTATCAACAGACTAAAAGGTTGATGGATCAGTTCTATATGCTTACTTTAACTTATATTCCTAGATTCTTTAATGAAGAAGCTGATGAAATAGCTCAAAGAGCATCTGGTTTCAGAGTTTTGTCAGAAAATGAAAAGGAGTTTTGTCAATTAACTTTGAGAAAATCTCTGCCTATGTTACAAAACAGAATAACTGGTTTCGAAGTATTGGAAATTAATGTTCCCACTAGTCAAAATGTTGATTGGAGACAAGCATTGATTGAATATTTAACCAAACCGGACAGTGTTGCAGACAAGGCAACCAGATTGAAAGCAATAAACTACATAATGTACAACAGTGAGCTATTCAAGAGAGGGATGGATGACCTTCTTTTGAGATGCCTAAACAAGGTAAATGCCTTTAAGGTAATGGCTGAAGTGCATGAAGGGATTTGTGGAGCACATCAAGCTGGCATAAAAATGAGATGGTTAATAAGGAGATATGGTTATTATTGGCCTACCATCCTCAAAGATTGTATAGATTATGCAAAAGGGTGTCAAGCTTGTCAAAAAACAGGTCCACTCAAGCATTTACCAGTGAGTGATTTGCAATATGTGATAAAACCATGGCCTTTCAGGGGATGGGCCATGGACATGATTGGGATGATTTATCCTCCTTCATTGGAGAAGCATAGGTTTATCCTAGTAGCTACTGATTATTTCACAAAATGGGTAGAAGCACAAGCTTATCAGGAGGTAAAACAAACTCATGTCATTGATTTCATAAAAGGAATCATATACAGGTTTGGGAGCCCTCAAACGATAACAGTGGATAATGGTTCCATATTCGAAGGGAAGCTGGTGAAGAATTTTGCTAGTAATCATGGAATTTCATTAATATATACCAGCACTTATTATGCTCAGTCAAATGGTCAAGCAGAATCAACCAACAAGATCATCAAGAAGGGGATCCAAAGAATGGTGGATCAGAACCCAGAGGTTTGGCATGAGTTGTTACTTGATACTTTGTGGGCATATAGAAATACGAAGAGGACTAGCACGGGCACTACTCCATTTGCATTAACTTATGGACATGATGCTGTGTTGCCTATGGAGATTACTGTAAGATCTCAAAGAATAGCATGTCAAAATAATTTGGATATTGGGTCTTATCATCAAGCCATGCACATGGAGTTAGAAGATATTGATGAAGCCAGAATAAAAGCTTTAAATCAAATCATGTTGCAAAAAGCAAGAGTAGCAAGGAGTTATAACAAGAGAGTCTTCCTTCGAAGCTTCGATGAAGGGGATCTTGTGTGGAAGGTTATTTTACCTCTCGGGGATAGGAGAATAAAAAGGGACGGATTAGGAAAATGGGCACCAACATAGGAAGGGCCTTTTCAAATCCATAGAGTGTTGAGAGGAGGAGCCTATCATTTGAGAAATCTAGATGGTTATGTTCATCGAAGGAAAATTAATGGAAGGCATCTCAAGGCTTATGTTCCGTCTATATGGGAATCCTTTCATAGAAGGTAGTTTTCAAAGGATGGATTTTGAGGTTTTCGATGGGATTTGGTTATTTTAAGCTAAAACCAAAGCGAATCCCGAATTCGAAGCATTGGTTGTATAGCGGTATGATTTCAATTGGTTCAGGAGTTCTTTTCTTTGAAGTTCTTATATGATCACATTTCAACCAAGGTGTCATATTAGCATTCGAAGCCATGAAAGAGTCAAGCATTGTCAACCAAAATTCCCATTATATTTATGAAATAAAAACAAAAGAAAACCCAAACGGGTTTGAAACAGATCCAAGTGGATCTGAGCAAAATAAACACAAACAGATCCAAGTGGATTTGAACAAAAAATCTCTGGCTAAAAAAACAAAAATGAAGATCATAGTTGATCCTCACAGTCTCAAAGGAGAGTCTTTAAGAAGATCCTCCCTCCGGGGGACTTTTTGCTTCATGAGCCGAGAGAACGGTTGAGAGATCATCCCAGGTCCTAGCCAAGCAGAGACGTGAAGCTGTCTCCACGCACACCAGCTGGCCTCGAAGCTGTTCGACCTCGCTTCGAAGGGCCTGGAGCTCTGTTTGGATCTCTCTCTTGAGCTCTGTAATCATGTTGGCCAGCTTCGCCATCTCGGTCGCAAAGTCGACGGAAAGCGTGGGTTGATCAGTATCCATGGTTGGATATGGAGAGTTAGAGGGAGAATGAATGAAAGGATATACTGCCCTGTTAACGTATGGGTATATTTATAGGACAAAGGATCCATTTCAGTGATCAAGGGTATTGATGAATGGAAATACGTAACGCTCAGAAGACGAAGGGTCTGAGAGCGTTTGGACGACATGCCTTCTGGTGATTAATGGGTTGCAACTCACAAGGAGACGGCTGGGAAGCCTCGGGAAATTGATGAGTTGGATAAATTAATTTAGACCGCATGCGGTTGTTTTTCGAAGAGCCAGCGTGTTTCAGAGCGTTGTCAACCTTGTTTATTATTTATTCGAGGGCTTCGAAGGGGAAGCCCAGTCAGGATAAAATAGTACAAAGGTGCTTGTGAAGAAAATTTGTTTCTTTGATTTTCTTTGTGTTTATTACGTCCACGTTAGTATTCAGCATCAAATGTAGAATGAAAGCAGTAACGAAAGACCAAACTACCAGTTCATTGGTCCAAGCCATTACTGAAAGCATAAGTATGAATAAGCATTCTTTCATTGCATCAACTCAGAAGGTTACAAGAAATTACATCGAGAAACCTATCTAGGGATTCATTACATTTGCATAAAGGATTACATCGAGAAGCCTATCTAAGGCCTAGTAGTATCTCAAAGCTGGGTCTCTAGGGATCAAAGCTGGGTCTCTAGGGATAATCCAACTGAAATACAAAGACTTGGACCAAGCTTCATTGTGACTTGGTCCAATCTCCCTACCAATTATTGGTAGGGAGCTAGAGCTCATAGCTCCACAGTAGGAAGCTCATAGCTCCATAGGTAGGTAGGTGGGCTTCGAAGACCATTGTTGGTTAGATTCTTTGGTCTTCGAAGCGACCGCTAGATACAGGCACATCGCAAGAAGTGATGTGGCTGTACCTAGGGGCCTTAGGGGTTAGGGGATATCTCGCAAGAAATGATGTGGCTATGTTTGGAAGCTTTTTCTCAGAAACAGGGGAGGAGGCTTCATGATGGGTTTCTTTGGAGCCCTAACTGGGAAGCTGGGTTTGAAGTTGCTGAAAGAAGGGAAAGCGGAGGAAGAAGATGCGTGTGAGTTTTCTTTTTCCCGAGTCCTCTATTTATACTAGTAAGCTTGGGAGTATTCATTTATGGCTCTTTAAGATACGGTAGGTGAAGCGTTGGCACAGTGATCTTTCTGAGTAAAGGAAAGTGGAAAACAGTGTTTGAGTTAATTGTGGATGTACTTGCCCAACAGAATCGAATAATTAATGAAAGAATAAAGTACAAACTGTGTAAAGTTACAGAAAAGGACTAGTTACATTACAAATGGTAGTTAGTAGTCCTCGAAGGGAACTAAAGTTAGCATCCAAAAGGGATGTATGAGCTGCTTTTCTCCTCTGTTCCTCTCGAAGGGAAGGAATAAGCCGTGGGAGCATCGACTCATCCCTTAGTGCTTCACCTTCAAGCTCTAGGAAGCCTCTAGAAACTTCAGCTCTTTCTTCCTTGACCTTCTTCATTTCTTCTCGTAACCGCTGCATCTTCTTGTCAAGCTCTGAAAGCTTATCCTTTCGAGCCTGATATAGAGATAGGTGAGAGGCGGTCTCGAGTGCTTTGGCTTCTAACTTGTTGACCTTTTCGAAGGTCGATCCAATGCTCTCGGACAAGAAATGATTGTGAGCAATCAATTCACTGAACTGCTTGAGGTGCTCTTGGAGAGTGGAATTGATTGACAAGGGAAGACCTTGGGAAAGAGACAAGGCTTGATGGCACACCTCGAAATGATAGGCTAAACTATGTTCAATCAAAGTGGGAAGTCCTAGCTGATTTAGAGTCCTCAGAAGACTCTTTAATGTCAGAACTTCTTCCTTCGAAAGGACATGTTTAAGCCTAAAAGAGGGTAAGAGAAGAGGTGTGGAGGGGCTCAAGAGTTGCTGAAGGCTTTCCAAGGGATTCGAAGAGATAAGAGGAGTGGGAGTAGCTATTTTATTGCAAAATTCTTCCAATTGACTCTTGAAGAAGGATATGTCAAAAACCACTAAGGGCAAGTCAATTGGAGAAGAGGAAGATGTGGGGTAGTCTCTAAGAAGAAGGGCCATGCCTGTTGCCTGCATAAGGATTATAGGTTAAAGCTAAGTGGAACAAAAAACAGGAAAGGAAAGGTATGATTGAGTGTCAAGAGTACCTGATCTGAGGAGGAAGTCGAACTGGAGCTTTGATCCTCAGCACTTGTAAGAATATGGCTCTTCGAAGCCAAAGTAGGGTCCATCCTTAGAGGTCCCTCCCCTGAAACCGATAAGGGAGTGAAGGGGAAGTCTCTCTGGAGGACAGGAAGTGGCCCCAGAGTCTTCGAAGGAGCCAAACTGGCCATGACCTGTGCAAAGGTTGGCTCAGTCAGGAATGACAGCAAAGTATGCATGTCAATATCCTTTTCACCAAAATCTTTCTGTGCAGAAAGAGGTTGAACAGGAGGTGCCTGTAAAAATAAAAGGTGAGTTAGAGTGAATCCTTTCACAATTCGAAAGGTGAGTATTCAGAAAATACCTGGTGAGGGACATCTTCTGACATTTGAACGGAAGGCTCTGTCACTTCTTGCTGAAGGCAGGGAACAAGAGCTAGGTCCAAGGCCTCAACAGGGGATGCAACTTGAGCCTACAAAGAAGTTAACAGTGAATCACGAGCACAAAAGACACATTAAAATGTGTGCAGTATATGATTGACTTACCTCTTCTGGGGAGGAAGGTTTCTTGGGAGAGACAGGCCTTTTGGGAGGAGTTGTCTTCCTCATATAGGGGAGGGTCTCCTTCATTTGTCTTGTTTCACCTGGTTCGAACTCAAGAATTAGGATTACAGTAGAGTTTTCTTACTTCTAAGGGAATGCTGAATCATAAATGGGAAGGGAGTTTACCCCTGGAGGCCAATATCTCTTTGTCACTCTCTGTTTCTTCATCACTGAAAGAAACCTGAGGGCCACGCTTCCTGGTGGTCCTTGTCCTCTTCGAAGCTGAAAAGAAGGGGATAAGGAGGTGACTCGGATAAATAATGTGGAAGTTTAAAGGCTAGTTAGAGGGAAGGAAACCAACCTGGAGGTTCAGCTGAGGGTTCGAGATAGTGCTTAGTGGGAATTACTTCTGTGGGCTGAGAAGTAATCTTTCTTTTCTTCGAAGCACTTCCTGAAGAAGAAGTGGCACCTGCAGTATTGAATGTAGTTAGGTTTGGTTTCAGCAAAAGAGAAGAGATGTTCAGAGACAATTACCTCTTTTTTGTGTTACCCTCGTAGATTGTCTTCTTGGTGGAGAGGGGGGAACGACCATTGCGATTGGGGAGGCTTCGACTGGAATCAATCTTTGTTCAACTTCACCTCCAACAATGTCTTCGATCCCTCCAGCCAAGCCAAATTCGTTGTCGGAGGACAAAGAGGACGAGTCATTTTTTCCTCCATGCCCAAACTCAGACTTCTCAAACCCAATGTGGGCTAAAAACTGTTTGTAGGGTTTAATCCCTGAGAGGAAGGAGCAGTTGGAGTGCCACCAGTTGTCAAATGCAGGGGTGGTGCGCACTTCAGGTTCCCTAAACTCCTAAGTGATTGTCCTCCGCAGTGCATGTCTGGCTTGGGCAAACCCCGTCAGGAAATGGTCAGCCATGATCGGTGATCGTTCGGACATACAAATGTTGGCGAAGCCACAGTAAGGGGTGGGTATGCCTTGAACAAAGTCCAGTTGCCTAGCAAATTGTGCAGGGCAGTATACCTCTGCATGTGCTATGGACTTGATGGTGTTCGACAAGGAAATGAAGATCTCTCTGCTTGTGAGAATGTTGCCCCATGCTTGGAGAGCTCGAGAGGATCTTCCCTATCTGTCCGCCAGAATGTCGAACAACCATGTTGGCCCAACAAGAGTAGGGTATGGATTGGGCCACTCCCTGTCTGAGGCGAGACCAGCAAAGAAGCAGAGGTAGTACACCAAGGTTTGTGTTGTGCTATCCTCTGGGTGAACGTAGTTGTCACCATGAACATTGGGCGTCTCGACGAGGCCAGTAAGGGATGTGGGTGCTTTGAAGGGACCCAACTCAGGGAAGTAAGCATGAAGCCATAGTTGAATAAACCATTGGGGCCCTCCCTGCGAGTAGTTCAAACCTTTCTGGTAGAAGTCGAACCCAGCCTTGTAGACGTGGCCCAAGAAGTAGGAGGCGAAGTCGAACTCTTCTCCTCTAGTAAGTGCCAGTGCCAACGGAACGAATTCATTCATCACTCTTTTCCCAGAGTGGCAGAAGATGTGTTTGCAAAGAGTGTAGAGGATGTAGGCAAAAAACTCTGTCTCGGTCACTTCCCCTACCAATTTCTTTTCCCTATGGTAGAAATGGGAAAAAGCCCCGTTGGTGGCGGTCAAACGAGTAAAGCCCTCGGGAGGTTGGTACTCCTTGGTAGGGTCAAATTGGGGGCCATATGGGATGAGCCCCAGCATTTGGGTAACATCCAGAACTGTGGGTGCCATCATGCCACAGTTAAAGCGAAAGAAGTTGAAGGATGGGTCTCAAAAAGTCAAGGCGGCCTGAATCAGAGAAGGATTTTGTGGGACCCCCCTTCGAAGGAGGGTAATAATTCTTTTCAAACCCACCTTCTCTAAATCATCCGACTTCGCAGCCAACATGCGAGTGGTCCATATCTTCCAATCCTTGTCCAATGTAGGCCAACAGGGGAAGGATTTCTTTGGGAAATTTTGTCAATCGAGGCTCGAACAAGCCCGAATGTCGGCATCCCCCAATCGAGGGTAGTAGAGGGAAAGGCTAGCAGGGATTTCCCCTATGAGTTGAGGGCCCAAAATATAAGTACCTTCTTCGCTAGGGTTTGGAATGAAGACCCTGACGTCGAGGTAGGGCTCTCAGGTCGGTCCTGGTGTTTGTCCTGACACGAACCGCCTTAATGCCAGAGAGGGAGTAGGATGTTCTCGGGCTGTTGGATTGCTGGAAGAAGCCATTGATTCAGTTTGGTTTTAGCGTTGTTGGAGAGGGAAAGAAGAGAGGGTTCTGTTCTTGAGAGTTTTTGAGTTTGAGAAAGCTTGAATGCGTAGAATGTAGGGGGTGGTTTTGAATTAATTCCAATTTTATACTCCTGCGGGTGGGCCAGGCCTGTAGTGGGCTCGTGCCCTGGGGTCAACTGGGGTTGGTTTTTTCTCTTTAGAAGAGTTATTATTGTTGGAATTACTATTTTAACAATAAACCCAAGTCCAGCGTATGAAAAAAGGGAAATTCAATTAAGCAAAACTACTGGATTACAAAATTGAAATTTGCGTATTTACAAGAAAAGCAAAACAAGGGAAATACTAGTTCCTATAAAAAAAGAGTACAGATTAGGCCTTCGAAGGGCCTGGGTGCTGGGAAGTTGCTTTTTTATTCTCGAAATAATGAGGAAAGGACCAAGTAACAAGGCTATGAAACTTGTTCCATGCAAATTGGAGGAATTTCAGCTCCATTTTCCTCATGTCTTCTTTGGAGTCCGACTCCAATTTCTTCTCCAGCAGGGGCCTAAAGCGGAGTACCAGTGCTTTGGCCTTCCTTCGAAGTTTAGCCTCTTTCATTGGACGCTTCGCTTGTTGTCTTTTGAAGCGCCTTCGAAGCTTTTTATCTGCATGGCCAGGCATCACTTTGAAGGACTCAGCAGTAAAGTTCTCAATTTGGTCATGCAACTTCTCAATCCTTTCCTTGACAATGGCATAGTCTTGAAGGATTTGATCGAAGCAATACGCAGCAGTGTTGGCTTCGAGCCATGATTTGATCACTGGTAGGAAGTCCAAAAAGCAGTGGATTTGATAAGAAAATGCAGAGGGGATGGAGCATAGTACCAGTGTTTCACAAGCCCATTTGAAATTGGTGAGTGGGACTTGTTCTTCCAGGATATGGATATCCAGGAAGGAGAAAGCTGCAAGGAGCTGCAAGGCTTTGCTCTTATCAGCAGGGTAGATGGAATAACCGTACTGCCATTGGAAATGAGGAGTATTGGTGGCAAGGTTATTCACCTCATTGAACCAGTCAGGCTCTTCAGGAAGGGGAACCAACTTGTTGGTCTCTTCGAAGTCAGCTGGGAAGTGTGGGGTCTGCACCTCTGTGAGCCAGAGGGATTTTTGGGCTTGGGCCATGCGTTTAAAGTCGCAATAAGGGGCAGGCCCAAGATAGGTTTCTTCCTGCTTGAGGAAAGGAGAAAACTTGAGAGAGGAATAAATGGATTTGAGCATGCCCATGTGAACGGTGTCGTTACCGCTCAAAGGCAAGAATTGGCTCGCAAAAAGGGTTCGAAAGTGATGGAATCTATTAGGTGTAGGGTCAGGTTGGTCAAACTTGACCAGGATGGTGTCAGTATTGGTATTGGCAGAGTTTTCTCCCCATGAGCCCCAGTTGGACCCATCACACGAATTCGAACGGGTTAAAGAGGATTCCCAACATGTGGAAGATGGGTTGGGGGTGTGGAATGTTCGATCAAAAATAATCTTTCCTGCCAACATTCGAGGAGAATTTGGAGGAGACATTTGGGGAGAGTGAGATTGATGATCGAGGTTATCTAGGATGAGATTGATTTCTGGAAGAGAGTCCATAAACGTAAGACTTCTTAACAGAGAAGGCTCAAATTCGAAGGGGTTTATGAGGGGTAACGTGATTCGTTAAACCCTATCGTTAACTACCATTTATAGGAAAATTATGGTAGCTATCTTTGGGAAGCTCAATGGACGTGCATGGGAATGAAATCCTGTCATGCTTCGTGCGTCCGAATTTGAAGGGACATGGGTAGAGAACGTGTGCCATTAACATTTATTTAGCATAAATAAAATGTTAATGCGGGGGGTGTGTTTACACATTAAAAAGTGCTACCCAATGAAAAAATTCCACGTGGCACCAAGCGGTACGGTGGCCATATAAAACCTGTCCCAATCGAGTATCAATTACAGAGGATTGCGGAAATTAAGGGAGACACTGTTTTTATGACAAACGGTGTCGTTTTAGAGTGAACCGATTTCGTTTGAGTAATAATTAAACGATGATTTGGGAAGTTGTTTGATCTAACCATTGATTTGGACTTTACGATCATCGAACGGTGTCCTCGCTGTCCTGTTTTATAACTGAAATTAGATGCAATTACAGGGAATCATTTCGGAAGGCAGATGTGTTACATTAATTCACGTTGCTTGAAAATAGGAATCACGATCCAGGAAGTGGCCATGAACACCATGATCGAAGCGAGCAGGGGAAGAAGGAATTCTGAAAATATCAAGGTAACCGTTCGAAAGCCCCCTCAACCGTTTTATGTGGCCAACGTGGGTATCAATCGAAGACGTAGAGATCGAAGGTAGACCCAGTGTCTATAAATAGAGAAGTGAAGCGAAGAGAGAAGCCCCCACAAAAAATTCATATCATCTGACAACTCATACAAAATGATTGCTCAGAGATCTATCTTAGATTAGTTTTTAGTTTAACGTAGGATCTTTTTGTAAGTTGAAGGCTTATTTGCATGTAAGATTGCTTTTGATTAAATTCAAGTTCTCTTATTTTCTTGTAAGTTTTTTCTTACCAAAGAATAGTCGTTTGTGAGTCCACTTTTGATTAAATTCAGTGTGCTTATTTTCTGCATTATTCTTAGAAGAGTCTTAAGAGT
>BPLS01030958.1:0-20434 GCA_019656275.1 Rhododendron kiyosumense | reverse complement strand
TTTACAAGACAAAACATAGCCATTTTCTATTCCTGCTCAACTAAACAAACATAAAAGGAAGTAATATTTTCCCACTACTAACCCCATTTTATTTCCTTTTTTAAATTTTGAGGAGGCTGATATAGTGCATTGTGAACATTTAACATGTATTTTACACTATACATAAGGTATTTTCCACCCCTACTGATAGGCGCGCAGAATTCATGAATTTTAGCGCCTAAGTAGGGAAATTAGCGCGTTAGACGTGCATTTAATTCTCATTTTCCATTTAATGCGTGCACGTGGTTGGATTTTGTGTTTGTGCTTAATTTGCAGGAAATTGAGATGTTTTGGCGCAAATGAGAGGTATCCGGAAAGGCTGTGATGGAGTTCGAGAGCAAGGAGGGCCGTGGAGATTAAGTGTTGGACACAAATTCGTGAGAAGGTGAACAGAACCTTAGTGAGCGCTACAGAAGATTTGGTAGAGCGCTCAAAAGTGGCACAAAATGGGGCACGAAGTGACCAGAGAGATGGCGAGCGCTACACCATTTTTGGTGTAGCGCTACCTAAGGCATTAATGGTCAACGGCTAAACGGCGAGTCAACTCGGTCAACACAGCTTAAGGGGTTAGGTAGCGCTACACCCTTTTTGGTGTAGCGCTACCGGTGGCTTAGCAGGGCCTAAAAACGGCGCCGTTTTGGTCGTCCGGGGTCCGATTTTGATTTGTTTTAGGATTTTTAATTGTAATTAATAGGGGTTAGTATAAATACCCCGGTTTATACTCAGAATTAGGTTACGTACGTTTTTACTTAGGTTTTTAGCAGCTTTTCATAACTACGTTTTGTTTATTTTTGCATCGCTCTTAACTTTTTGGTTGCAGTTCTTCTAGTTCTAGTGCGAGATTCAAGTTTTCTTCAGTTCTGTTCCGGATTTCCAGCATCGGATTGGTGTTTTTGCTTCATTAATCAATAGTTGCTTCAGTTTAATTGTGGTATCCGTTCTTCTTGCTATTTCGATTATTTAAATATGTTTAGATTTAGGTTTTCTCTTATTTTTGTTATTGCGTTCATTATAATCATGTGTGAGTAGTCGCATAGGGTGCGGCCGCGGGATGGAAGCGTCACGTGGCTAGTCCAATCATTGTTTTACCTCGTGGCTGAATAAATTCAATTTTGAGCAGTTTTAGGAAATGAAATCTTTCTAACGAACGAACCCAGGCATTGCTAGATTTCGAATGCGCACGGGAATTGGTGACAGGTGGTGCGCATTCGTTAGGGAATATTTTCCAATTCTAAAATCAGTAAATCGAATCATTGTGGCCCGAGTGAACACTGGTTAGGCTGGTTGCCGACGTTGGGTTCCCACCACGGCTGCGCTCTCCTTTTTAATTCATTAGAGGTCAATTTCTTCAGTAATTAGTTAATCAAACCAGTCAAACAAGGGGTGGCTACCTAAGAGCCAATTAAAACTTGAATTCAACACTTTTGAGTCAGCACCGTCCTTCCGTCTCTGTGGTTCGACTCCGGTACTTCCGGAATTATTGTGCTACACTGGTCGAGAGTCCTACGCTTGGGACGCGTTTTTAGTTTAATTTTATTAACACCCGGTCGGTCAAGCATTTTTGGCGCCGTTGCCGGGGACGGCGATGTGTGTTCTAGAGTGTGAGTTTTAGTGTCTTTTGTCTTTTAGTTGAGTCACCATAGGTAGAGGGAAGAAGGAGTCCTTTAAACAGGACCCTCTTTATTATCGCGACCCGACACATCGTTTAGTTCGAAAAGAACTGGAGTCGAGTCAGCCTGTGTTTTCTAGTTCTTCATCTTCTAGTTTAGAGTCAGACTTAGCTGAGTACCAGTCAGAGTCTATTCCCATTAGTGGTGTTTATATAGATTTGCCTTTTGAGTCAGTTAGTGTCAGCAATCCACTTTTCCAGTCAGTTCTAGAGTCAGTTTCGGAGTCAGAATTAGAATCCGTCGAGATGGGAGATCGGCAAGTAGCTATTCAGCCGTCCTTGAGGCAGCACATACATCCTGAGAGGACTACTCCTCTCGGACCCATTGTGTTCCCTCAAGAGACACAAGAGGCACGCAATGCCTTTACAGTCAAACCCGGTGTCCTTAATAGTCTCCCTAGTTTCCACGGGAGGGAGTGCGATGATCCGTACGAGCATGTGCGGACATTCGAGGGGTTGGTGCGCAACCTTGCGTCTAATACCCAAAATGAGAATGCGTGCCTTAAGCTTTTTGAGGCGACATTGAGGGATGGCGCGCTTCTGTGGTTCCGAATGCAAAAGTCTCAGTCCTTCACCACTTGGGCACAAGTGCGTGACGCCTTTTATAGGAAGTACTTTTCTGAGGCTAAGACTAAAAGTTATAGGCGTCAAATCCAAGGTTTTAGGCAGGAGAGGGATGAGTCATTTCTCAAGGCTTGGGAGCGTTTCAAGGAATTGCTCCTAAGGCTGCCACACCATGGCTTTGAGAGAATTCAGTTAGTCGGTTTCTTTCACTTGGGGCTCAACTCTGAGTCAGTTCAGCACATAGAATATTCTTGCAAAGGGGACGATTTCTTGTCCAAAACAGCAGACCAGGCTTGGGATTTCTTAGATGACCTAGCTGATAGGCAGAGGGCTTTAGAACCATCCGATTTTGAGCGATCCGGACCTTCTGGGTCCAACATTGTCCCGGTTACCATTCGTGACCAGCGACTCCAGGCTCAGGTTGAGAAAATGGCTCAGAGATTAGAGGAGCTAGAGGTGAGGCAGGCTCGTCCAGTTAATGAGGTATCAATTGAGGAAGTATGCGTGTGGTGTGAATGTAAAGGGCACACCGCGACCGTTTGCCCTGGGTTTATTGCCGCCAAGGGGGCAAATCATTTTAACCAAGAGGAAGTTAATGCAGTCAGGACTTGGGATCCTTATTCTAACACGTATAATCCGGGATGGAAGGATCACCCCAATTTTGGGTGGTCAGACTCCAGACCCGTAGGTGGAGGCCAAGCACAATCCTTTGCGCTACCTCCGCCGCAGCAGTTTCAACAAGCCCAATCGTCCAGGCCTCCTCAAGGCCAGGTCATTCCATTTCATTTCCAGCCACAACTTGGTAGGGGGGCAGGTCCATCCACTCCTGGTCCTCCCCCAGGTTATTCACAAATGACCGCGCGTGATCATAAGTTAGATGATACTGTCAATTCCCTGATGCAGTCACAGATGACATTTCAGACAGAAACGAGACAGCAAATTGGGGCCCTTACAACCCAAATGTCACAACTCATTGCGGTTTTCGGTCAACTGCAGCAGGAGAAAGGTAGGTTTCCGGCCCAGGGTAGTACAACGGGTGCCCATTATTTGGAAAATTCTTCAGGTTTTAATGTTCATAACCCGAATCAAGAGGAGGCTAAGTCGGTCACCATTCTCAGAAGTGGGAAGGAGATCGATAAGTCCATCCCGCCAAAGCAAAAACTAGCTCCACCCCCGGAACCGGTTGATGCACAAAGGGCAACTCCTGATATTGTTGATGTCCCTAGGAAAGAGGTAAAGGATGATGAGGAGTCATCTGAGGTGGTGGTGCCTGCAGCTGCAGCCCCCACGACTCCAACACCACCGGCTGTGCCAGTAGCTCCATTCCCACAGAGGTTGGCGGTGAAACCTAAGCAGAATATGAACCATAAGATGTTTGAACTTTTCAAGAGGGTGCAATTCCCTATCACTGGCGATTGAGTGCTTTCCCCAGTGTGCGAAGGTATTGAAAAACCTTAGCACGAAAAAGCACAAGAACCAAAACAATATAGTTCTGACTGAGCAGGTGAGCTCCATTCTTCAGACTGAGATTCCTGCAAAGTGCAAGGATCCTGGGTGTCCTACCATTACCATAGATATCGCAGGCCAGACATTCGATAAGGCATTGCTGGACTTAGGAGCGAGTGTTAACTTGCTCCCCTATTCAGTATACTTGAGGTTAGGCCTAGGGGATCTGAAAGCCACTCCAGTCACACTACAGTTGGCTGACCGGAGTGTGAGAGTACCCAAGGGTGTGGTGAAGGATGTGATGATTCAGGTAGGTGAGTTCCAATTTCCTGCGGATTTCATTGTTCTAGACACTTGCCAAAATCCTGAGGTTTTAGAAAAGACTCCTATCATCCTTGGCCGTCCATTTTTAGCCACCTCCAGTGCTATCATGAATTGCAAAACTGGACAAGTCCAATTGTCATTTGGAGACTTGAAAATGGAGGTGAAAGTGTTTAATGCGGATAGCCGAGTCAAAGATGATGAGGTGTGTTTGATCGACACGCTGGTGCAGGAGCATGTCGATAATCTTTTGTATAAGGATCTTCTGGAGATAGCCAAGGAGGCGTCATTCTTAGATTCTTCAGAATTAGGAAATTTGATGGAGAGGCTAGCAGTAGATGATGTATATGGTGCCGCTTGGGACCCAGTTCTTGAGCCGCTGGGCGCTCCATTGTCTTAAGTTCCGACGGGTAGCTTTTGCGTACCACTCTCTTCATTGAGAAGTGGACCCGACTCCTAGCGATAGGGGTACCCATCATTGACTTGGGTTTTGAGCATAATCTTTATATACTTGTTCTTTTATATCTTGTTAAACAATAAAATCAAAAAAAAAAGAAAAAAAAAAAAAAGGGAAAATTGAAAAAAGAAAGAAAAAATTAGCATAATGGTCTTGTATAGCCACCCGTTTCTCGCTCATCCGCTTGACACGGGAAGAAAAGTATGACACGTGCGACTGCGTGAATGTCTGGTGGTGTTCTTTTCTTTCCATTTTTTCTTTTATTTTATTTTTATTATTCTTATTTTGTTTGTTTGTGGCCCGGATAACACGCGCCGGGCAGGACTAATGCCAATTGCATGTTCTCGGTAGTTGTGGTTTCAGTCTTTTGGCAGGGTACGCGTGCTACCACACCAGCCTTGGTAGATTAGGCCTCACCGCTGGGGTGATGGAGGCATTCAGGAGCTCTAAATCATGAGTGTCATTATGTGTGGCGGTTGTAAGCCCAAAGCCCCCAGCGCGGCCTTGTGTGACTAGCTGTGGTCCCACTATTTGGGTCCGAAGGAGCAAGCCCTAGAGCAGCTGCAATGACGAGGAATGTAAAAGCGACAAATTCCTCGAACATCGGCCGAGGTCATGGTGGTTGGCTGCCACCCCAGGTTCACTTTTTCCTTCTCTTTATTCTTATTTTTCTTGGTCTTCATGCTTTGGGGACCATGCGCATTTCAAGTTGGGGGAAGGGGTGTACTTTGTACACAATTACTTTTGTGTTGAGCGTTGTTAGTTGGTTTAGGGGTCTGTTTTATTTTCATTTTTATTTTTTTTTTAATTTTTGTATGGGGATACGATTGTTATGCCTGTTTGTATGTGTTAGGTGAGCATGTTAGATTCTTGTCTCATTGTTTGCCTATTCAACTCATTTACATGCATATATCTGGCATCTCTGTTTGAATACTTTCGCACCATAAGCAATATTGAGTAGGTGTTCCCACTTAGTTCACAGTGTGTCCCTAAAAGCATTCCCATGTTTCTTTGTTTATCGATTTCTGCTATTGCACAAAATAGTAGGCATCTGTACCACTTGTCATAGTCTGAATGTTTTGCATGCATGTTGTGAGAGTTGGAAACAGGCTTAGGGGATGAAACAAGGCATTTTTGCATGATTAGACCACATATGAGTCCCATTGACCAATTTTAAACCAGTCCGAGTCAATTCCTGAGTCTAGCCTAGGAAACCGGTGTATGGGTTGGATTGTAGTTGGAGGGTCTAGCTTTGTGCATCATGGGTGTCTTATTGCATTGGATTTGGAGCATCGTTGTCATCAGAAGTGAAAGAGAAGAAGTGTTGATGGGTGTCATATTTTGAACGAAACCCAACTTTTAAACCATAAAGACAAAAAAAAAAAAGAGAAAGAAAAGTAAAAAAAAATAGAAAATGCGGAATAAAAGGGAGTTGAGGCAAGTTGGGAAGAATTAACACCTGCTGGCACATCATAATAACTGATTGTATGATCATGTTATAGGGCAATCCTTGGCTCTTTATCGGCCGCCTCAGTTTCCAGACTTGGAGGTTAGTGATGATTTTGCTGGGAGTGATTGAGATTGAGCTGGGATATCCATGATGCTGATGCTAGGTGGTGGTGGTGTTATTTTATGTGTCTTTGTCGAGTCCTATCATTTTATGTGTTATTTCATGTGATGTGAGTCGGTGGTTAGAGTCGTGTCATTTCTTGTGTTGCGTAATAACCCGTACTTCGTTGTGTTTATAACGAATGTTTTGTGTTGAGCACCGGTGTGGTGATAGTGTCAAGGTGGCGGTCAGTCAGGGTAGGTTATCCATGCGCTTCTATAGGCCGCCACCCTTTGCATGTTGTTTTTCTTTTTGCAACCGCGGTCGTTATAAGTCCAATGAAGTCCTTAGTTGACCCGATGCACGTTGTTAACTCTCTTGCATGCATGTTTTATATTTAGCTATGAATGTGTGGTATCTTAATTTCGTTGAGCTTTCATTGTTATAACTGGCATTGTTTTGATTGGCACGTGGTGATTTTTGTTCCATCTCACGTTGGTCGCCGAGCGCCTCGCATGGGATGTTGAGTGTTCCGGTGAGCAAAAGTGACATTGTGACTTTGTGGGGGCATGTTTATCTCTACAATTGTTTTGATGCCGAATTGTTCGAATTATAGCTAGGGCATGCGTATGACTGAGTTAAAGGTGGCAATGAGGAGGAAATTTTATGTTCACTTAATTTGTGTACAAGTCGCATAACCCTCGTATCCCTTGTTGAGTTTTATTTTCTTGTTTTGTTATTTTTATTTCGTTCGTTGCTAGGGACTAGCAACGCTCAAGTTGGGGGATGTGATAGGCGCGCAGAATTCATGAATTTTAGCGCCTAAGTAGGGAAATTAGCGCGTTAGACGTGCATTTAATTCTCATTTTCCATTTAATGCGTGCACGTGGTTGGATTTTGTGTTTGTGCTTAATTTGCAGGAAATTGAGATGTTTTGGCGCAAATGAGAGGTATCCGGAAAGGCTGTGATGGAGTTCGAGAGCAAGGAGGGCCGTGGAGATTAAGTGTTGGACACAAATTCGTGAGAAGGTGAACAGAACCTTAGTGAGCGCTACAGAAGATTTGGTAGAGCGCTCAAAAGTGGCACAAAATGGGGCACGAAGTGACCAGAGAGATGGCGAGCGCTACACCATTTTTGGTGTAGCGCTACCTAAGGCATTAATGGTCAACGGCTAAACGGCGAGTCAACTCGGTCAACACAGCTTAAGGGGTTAGGTAGCGCTACACCCTTTTTGGTGTAGCGCTACCGGTGGCTTAGCAGGGCCTAAAAACGGCGCCGTTTTGGTCGTCCGGGGTCCGATTTTGATTTGTTTTAGGATTTTTAATTGTAATTAATAGGGGTTAGTATAAATACCCTGGTTTATACTCAGAATTAGGTTACGTACGTTTTTACTTAGGTTTTTAGCAGCTTTTCATAACTACGTTTTGTTTATTTTTGCATCGCTCTTAACTTTTTGGCTGCAGTTCTTCTAGTTCTAGTGCGAGATTCAAGTTTTCTTCAGTTCTGTTCCGGATTTCCAGCATCGGATTGGTGTTTTTGCTTCATTAATCAATAGTTGCTTCAGTTTAATTGTGGTATCCGTTCTTCTTGCTATTTCGATTATTTAAATATGTTTAGATTTAGGTTTTCTCTTATTTTTGTTATTGCGTTCATTATAATCATGTGTGAGTAGTCGCATAGGGTGCGGCCGCGGGATGGAAGCGTCACGTGGCTAGTCCAATCATTGTTTTACCTCGTGGCTGAATAAATTCAATTTTGAGCAGTTTTAGGAAACGAAATCTTTCTAACGAACGAACCCAGGCATTGCTAGATTTCGAATGCGCACGGGAATTGGTGACAGGTGGTGCGCATTCGTTAGGGAATATTTTCCAATTCTAAAATCAGTAAATCGAATCATTGTGGCCCGAGTGAACACTGGTTAGGCTGGTTGCAGACGTTGGGTTCCCACGGCTGCGCTCTCCTTTTTAATTCATTAGAGGTCAATTTCTTCAGTAATTAGTTAATCAAACCAGTCAAACAAGGGGTGGCTACCTAAGAGCCAATTAAAACTTGAATTCAACACTTTTGAGTCAGCACCGTCCGTCCGTCTCTGTGGTTCGACTCCGGTACTTCCGGAATTATTGTGCTACACTGGTCGAGAGTCCTACGCTTGGGACGCGTTTTTAGTTTAATTTTATTAACACCCGGTCGGTCAAGCACCTACCTTTACCTCCGTCATCCCTGGAATGTGGTATTGCTAATATAAATAGTACATTAACTTATGGAAAACCAGTCATAAACACCACATGATCTATAACCCAATCGATTGTCATTCCTATTTTGTATTGGTACAAAGGAAATTGAATATACTTTTGAATTGTTATAGGTTTCTTGGAGAGATTATACAAAGACCAAAAACTTGAATATGATTCTCGGGAGGATTGAATGTCAACCTTGTTGGGATTTTCTCTCCCATTGTGATTTGTTTTATCGCTCTTGCTCCATTCAATCTTTGTCTCCGTTACAAGTTATTAATAAAATTTGGAAAATAATTTTGTAACTTCCTTTTTTATTAACACCACTTCCTTGCAAGTGCTTTTTTGGTACAAATATACATTTGCAGAAGAGTTGCGTTAATAAAAAGAGGAGTGACTGAATCAGCAGCCTAAAATTTACATATTTGTTGTTATTAAGCAAAACAAACACCAGGAACTTGAAAGCAGGGTTAAAGTTGGCATTTTGTAAGTTTGACGGTCAACCGGCGGAAGATTTTGTAAATACAAGACGGCCAAAACCCTTGGATTGAGGACGGTAATTTCCACTTTTCCCGTACCTTACAGGGATCTCATTGTCATATCTGCAAACATTAGGGGGTGTAACTCAAGTGTACCCAAAAACATATACTTCGCGCTGTGTTTCAATCGGAAGAGTACCAATCTGAGCATTCTTGCCATCAAAGAAATCGAATTCCGATCGTTGAGAGAGAGAGAGAGAGAATGTCGGGGATGGAGAGACTGCAGAGAATGTTCGCCGGCGCCGGAGGAGCGCTGGGACACCCGCCGCCGGACTCGCCGACGCTCGATTCCTCAGAGCAAGTTTATATCTCTTCACTTGCCCTCCTTAAAATGCTCAAGCACGGTAATTATCTTTTCACCCTTCACGGTTCCCTTTAACTATCTACTCATACACGTACATATACACTAGACGCCAGACGCGATGCATTTGCAATTCGTAAGAAAACAAACCCGAGGGTTGTCCAAGTGTTCTTGGCCTGAGAATTAGGGGTTTGGTCCATCTAAGGTCTCAGGTTCAATCCTCCTTGCCAGGGTCACCTAACCCCATGCGTAAGCGTGTGCAATGGCTGTGGGATGGGCTATGGGGATTAGTCATGCGCGCTAGCTGGTCCAAGACATCCTGCATTACCACAAAAAAAAAAAATAATAATAATCATCAGAAAACATTGATTTGTGGTTAATTGCAATGAAATCTGGGTTGTGAAGTGAGAGTAGGAAAGAGGGGAGGATAAAATTCAGGTAGTAGTTCTCCTCCCCGCGACCCCCCCCCCCCCCCTCCTCTGTAGTTTCTTTAGGTAGTTAAAGGGGTAGCTTGGGAAATAAAGTATGAGCCAACTTCAAAACTGACGTTTACAACAAAAAAGGGGTTCCCTTTTTAATAGTAGTAATAGATATGCCACATTACCAGTTGCTCATCTAAATAGGTACATAGTACATTAGTACCAGAGCCTAGTAAGGGTTTCCGGTCTGTTAGGCTCTGTTTCGATAGTTAGAACTTGAATTGCATAGCTTAGATAGATTTGGACGGACCGAGGGGTGGATGGGTCCGGGTGACAGTGCTATGCAAGTTCCAAATTTTCTTTGTAATTGTAATAATTTTTCATAAAAAAATTTAAAGCTATATAGGTTCACCAGCCAACTTTTGTTTTAAAAAAATTTCTATAATGTTCGTCCACCCAACTCTATGATCCTTCGTTTGCGTCCATCCCTGGATTGGGCATCTAGTTTGGATAATATATTGTGATGGTTTTGTTGGAACTGTTATATTGGAGAGGAGTAATTTGTATCCTTCCATTTAAGGATTGTAGATATACAAAGATCCAGAAAATGCATCTCTTCCGTTCTATCACCAAGTCCACTCTAGTTTTAGAAGCTACCTATAGCAAACTTTCTTATATGTTGTTTTCGACATTAAACATATATTCCATTAGTCTATAATTGGAGGTTATTCGGAATGTTTACAGGGAGAGCAGGGGTTCCTATGGAAGTGATGGGGTTGATGTTGGGTGAATTTGTGGATGAGTACACAGTTCGTGTTGTTGATGTCTTTGCAATGCCACAGAGTGGTACTGGCGTCAGTGTCGAAGCTGTTGACCATGTTTTCCAGACTAACATGCTTGATATGCTCAAACAAACAGGACGGTAATTCACTCCCTTACTAAAAGACTTGTTTTTGGACTGTGGTGTGCAGTTTATGTATTCTATTGGAACATAATGGTACTTACCTGGTCATTTACTTACCAATTTACTGCATTGATGGCGGTATGCTCTGTGAGGGATTAGTTTTCTTAATGGATGTGGATGTGGATGTGGTGTAGGGTGGAAGTTTGTGGTTGGACATGTTGAATAACTTGATACACACTCTCTCACAGTTTAAGGTTTTAGGAGAATAGGTAACTTTAACATTGCACAGGTTGGGGAGAGGCCTTAGGTTCAAGTCTCTCCATTTGTGTTTGTTTCCCATTTGCATTATGTTTCTCTTCTTCTTTCGTATCACTCTATTTACGAATATTTAATTTTCCTTGTACAACATTTGGCAATTTCCTAATAGCTTACGCTTTTGGGACAATTGGTGAGTCGGTGACCTAACAGTCCTTTCAAAATGGTTCTCGTAGAGTTCCTTGATTGGGGGAGGGGAGTCAGAGAAAAATAATGGTTTAGTATAACATTATGATGTAAAGGAGAATTATACTTAAGCTATTAAATCTATTTAAGACTCTAAGATTGGAAGGTACAATAAATTCAGCAGTGTTAAAAGCTGTTCAATTGTAGCCATTTGGTGGTTCTTGAGCTGAATTGAATTACTTAAATTTACTATCTTATTCGCTTCAATTATAAGCCGTTAACAGTTTTGCACCCGTAACAAGCCAGGAAGAGAGGGAGAAATCATGGAAGCCATGTGTTTTGCCCTCATTATGTATTGGCATTATGGTTACATTCTCTTGCCGGTGTTTGAATGGCAATGATACTTGAGCTTGAGTCTTGAGTCTTAGGAGCTTTGCCCAATAGAGCAGAGATTCTAGAGGGAGTCCTTCCCACAAGACCCGTTTGTTCGAGATGCAATGACAAAAGCAGAAAAAATGGTTCTAATTGCTGCCTAGCTGATCGATGTTCTGCATTCTGAGGGATTGATTGGAACCGTTGCTTCTTTTAATGGCACTATGAATTTAATCCAACATGTAAGCGAATTATGAAGTCTGTTCTAAAGTTGGGAGCAAGTTTTCCCTACTTCACTGAAAATATGGGTTTGATTTGATACAACTGAATATTGTTGATTCTTTGTATGTCCTGTTAGTTGCACCCCATTTTGGCACCTCATGTTATAGGTTTGTAGCCAATAAAGTGAAGAACATCAATGACAGGAGAGATAAGGCTGATAAATAAAATAAAATTACAGGAGAGATAAGTTGTTTAACAAGGATTTTGAAACATGTAAAGTTGCATTGACAATTGACTCCGAGTAAATGTGTCATGCTTTTTGGCAAAGAGTATCTCTCGATTCCACAGCAAATGCAAAAATATAGTTGCTGTTAGGAGCTTATATTGTAAGTTTTGGGGTTTTAACGAGGAGATAAGAAAAGTTGGCCAGTGGAAGAAATCTCAATCCATTGGGGCAACAACTCTGGGAATAGCTTAGGAATAATCCAGAAAATACTGAATGAACTACTCGATACTCACATGAAACCCACACTTCATGCATGGAGTAGTTCATGTAGTGATTACTTTAGCAAGATAGAAGGCTGTCTGGCTGTTGCAGAGGGGAGTAAAGTGGGACCCAAACATCAACTCCTTATGTGCAGATCACTGTAGATGTGATCAAGTATAATTGAGTTTGGAAAGCTGGTGTGTTGAGGACTTTGAGGTTCCTACTTGTTACTGTGAGGTTTGGAATGTATGACAGGTCACTAGTGTCATTTTGAGAACTGACATTTTAATGTGTTAAGCTTTCTCCTGCCATGTCCAAATCAGGCATTGCTTGTATCCACGAAACAATAGTGTTGTTTCTCTGCTTGGTGATTCCATGGACCAGGTTTTGACGTCAGGAGAAAGGAAGCCTTTCTCTACACAACTTTATCAGTTTCCTTGTCCCAATCTTCAGAAAGCTTCCTTTCATTGATTGTTTTTGGTTCCTTCTTCAGATGACCTCAACACAGCTCATCTTTGTAACTGCAGTTGATATATTCTAGTTCCTATCTTAAATTGGAAATATCATCAAGCCTAGTTACTAGTAAAGGTACTGTGCAAGTCTGAAGCGAGACATGATCTAATGCTTGCTGAAATTCAAAGATGTAGAGCCATTCATAATTAGGAGCACATCCCCTAGGACCCCTACAAAGGCTGATGCCAGTACATGTTATAGTTATTTCCTTCAGTATCACACCGCTATTATAATATATTGAGTATTGCTCCTCTTCACCCACCCTAGAGCCCCTACTTTCGAAGAACATAAATCTACATGTTACTCATATGACTGGCATTGGTATTCTCCTAGTTGGATTCTTTTTCATCCATCTCAATGTAATAATTAGCTTGTCCTTTTGCGTGTTATTACAGACCGGAGATGGTGGTTGGATGGTACCATTCGCATCCTGGATTTGGCTGTTGGCTCTCTGGTGTGGACATCAACACTCAACAGGTCTGTGTTCTATCATAAATTGTTGTAGGCTTTGGTGGTAGCTTTACATAGTTGTGGTTGGTAGTCTAATATACTAATCAGGATTTACACGATATACTTTTTTAATTATCTCTTGGTTGGACACGTGTGCTACGATCGCTGGAGCAACTAGTTATTTTTGGATGGGAGCTATCACAAATAGTGCGGGGAGGGCCTCATGTTAGAACCATGTGAGTAGAGAGATGATGAAATGGAAATGGTGATGTAAGCAATTGTGGTCTGTTTTTTTTTTTTTTTTTTTGTGTGGAGACTAAAGAGTGGAGAGTTGTATTTCCGTGGGTTGGTTGAGGGAGCCTTATGGGAAAGTGTCATAGGCTGGGTTTGATTCTAGTGTTGGACCACCAGGTGGGTTGAGACCATAGACTTCAGGTATCAGAGTTATTAGAGACCAGAGAGCCATCATGTACAGAGGGTCTGCCCTGGGTGACCTCTCTCACCTACCGTTCTGAGGTAACATGCTGTTGATACATTAGGGACAGGTAACTGCCTCTAGTTAGCATGATCTCTTGGGTAAGTCGACCTAACTGCTAGTGGCATCAAGGCTGCAGAGGCGGTGGGGCATGCTTTCCAGGTTTATAGGGACAGATCACCTTTTTGCCTAGCTTTACAACCGAGACTCAACCTCAGGGAGATGTTAATGTGGCGTGTCAAGAGGGCAAGTGCTATTGTAAGCATAAAAATAACTGATGGACAGGTTACTGCCTCTAGACTCTAGTTAGCAAGTGCTATTGCCTAACTTCGTAAATTCGTGTTTTTCATCCAAGTATTTCGCAACAATAGAGTCTCCTAGGATCCATGTGCTCATGCGCCTGGAGACATGCATTTGGTTGATTACTTGGTCGTCTTGTTGCTATTTGACTGGGATCTAGGACAGGTGAGAGTTGAGACTATGATTTGTGCAAGATTGTCGTTGTAACTCCAGATATGGTTGCACAGATGTTAGTGGCCTGACTTCCATGATATTAAGCCGGTGATTGTTATTCTGAGAATGGTGTTTGTGGAGGAGTAAACTTGTAAATCTTTTGAACCACTTCATGTTGTTATATATTCTTGTTGCTACCCTGTCTTTATGCCTTTCTGTAACCAGATTAACAGTTTTTTATGCCTATATGTATGAAAAGAGAGACATACCCATTGGTATTTAGTTCTGATAATTACCATCTTATTCACTGACATTTGTGACATCCTACAGAGTTTTGAAGCTCTTAATCAACGTGCCGTGGCAGTTGTGGTGGATCCTATACAGAGTGTCAAAGGGAAGGTGGTCATTGATGCCTTTCGATTGATTAACCCACAAACTATGATGCTTGGCCAAGAGCCGAGGCAAACAACTTCCAACCTCGGTCATCTGAACAAGCCATCCATTCAAGTGAGTTCTGCATAGTGAGGACTTGGTGCTTCCAAATTATAGTGTCAACTTTAGTCCTTGTACTAAAATGG
Organism: Rhododendron kiyosumense; assembly: GCA_019656275.1. NCBI lineage: Eukaryota > Viridiplantae > Streptophyta > Magnoliopsida > Ericales > Ericaceae > Rhododendron > Rhododendron kiyosumense. Next base: position 6,000 of record BPLS01030958.1, on the reverse strand, counting down.
GAAATACACTTTTCAGGCACTGATCCACGGGCTTAATAGGCATTATTACTCAATAGCCATCAATTATAGGAAGAACGAGCTTGAGGAGAAAATGTTACTGAACCTTCACAAAAAGAAGTGGACTGATGGGTTGACACTTCAACGATTTGATGCCCATTCCAAAACCAATGAGCAGACTGTTCAGGTAAGTGAAGTTTTTGTTGAATGCGAGTTGCAAAGATTTTTTTATTTTTTTCCCTCCATGCACTTAGTGTTGCATATGGCACCAGTGAGACAAAGTGAAAGGGCTACATAACTTTTGTACCTACATATATTTGTCTATCCATGTAGATAACCTAATCACAAGTTCCTTGTCAAAGACAAACAAAAAGAAAGCAATTTATTACATTTTGAGATTCATTTACCTCTACGCTTTCCTTGGACCACTTAAATTGATGCATATGGTGATAACCTGAAGTCCCCTGTGGTTGGACCATAGAAAACCTATCTAGCATAGATACGGATACGGACACGGGACACGGCAATTCTAAAAAAATGGGGACACGGACAAGGTGGGGGACACACCACGTGTATAAATAAATAAATATATATAAATACATATATACATATATATTTCTTTTCTTCCACTGTTGATGAAGACATGTACTATATGAATGCATAAGATTACCATGGTCCAAATAAAGACATAATTACAGTTTTAACCCAAATATTTTTGAATAATTTCATATTAACCCCGCAAAATTAAAATTTTATATTACATTTTCATCCCAGCCGTGTCCCCCATCAAAAAATAATAAAAATTATTGGACACGCCACATGGCGTGTCCAATATGTATTTGGGCGTGTCTCCGCCGTGTCCCTGTGTCCAATACGTGGACACGGCGTCCTTTTGGAGTGTCAAAACTGAATGTCAAGCACAAAATTTTAGAATTTTATGAGGACATCCTTTGCATGTGTTAATTTTCTTTGAAAGAAAATTGATGTCATTCGCATGGAAGTAAGTAGTGGAGTGCACAATAAGCACTTGATAATGCAGGAAAAGTGTAGAGTTTTTCACTTGTGGGAGTTAATGGGGGTCCAGTAGTACTAGCATGCAGTTAAAAATATAAATTTTTGGGTCATAGCATCTCCGTGTCAATTCACTTCTGGACCTCTTTTCTGAATCTCTCTCAGAGTTTATTTAGATAGGCAACACGTTCTGGCTAAAGTCATGATGTGGGTTGGTGTATTGTGTTGGATGTGCAGGAGATGCTAAATCTTGCCATTAAATATAACAAGGCAGTGCAGGAAGAGGATGAGTTGCCACCAGAAAAACTAGCAATTGCAAATGTGGGAAGGCAGGATGCCAAGAAACATCTTGAAGAACACGTGTCCAACTTGATGTCTTCAAACATTATTCAGACACTAGGCACCATGCTCGACACGGTTGTATTCTAGGATTCAGTGTTCGATTCTCCACTCAATTCTATTTTAGCCAAAGTTAAATTGGTGATGTGGGTATGATCAACTCCTTGAACTGCTAGAAATGCTTCATGGTTTTGGTAGGAAACAAAAACGCTCAAGCGACTCCCGTATGATGCAGTTCCTCCCAATTTGTTTTTTCTAGTTTGGTTCAATCAAGTCCTGTTCTAGTTGAGATTCTATGATTTGATTTCTGTACCTTCGTGTCTAATGGAAACTGTTTCCGCAACTCCATTAGATTTTCGTCTGCTTCTTTCTTCTCACAGTAAATTCTGGATCTAAACATTGCATCAAAAATAGAGTTGTGACTCGAACTCATATAGCCTTTTTTGCAGATGCATCTGCCAGACGAAGAGCGCTGTTACTCTCTTTCAAGTCTACCGTCCAATGGGCGAGCTTTTCTAAGCCTCTGTTTGGAGTCTTTGGACTGTCTCAAAATTTAAGCTTTGTGGATATTTTGCCAAAAATGCTAAGCTGTTTGGACCAACTCTTCTACTTTTGAGCATTGCATGTTTTTTGAAAAACTCTAAACCTGTGCAATGTGTGGGGCTCTGATGAATCTGGTTTGCTCGCTCCTGGATCATAGTTGGGTTGAGAGTGGCTCCTAGCTTCCACCTAGTCTGCACAAGAAAGAACGACTAAAAGACCACATCAGAGGATCTCCGGAATAGCCCTCCGGTGCGAGAATGAGTACAGTGTTCAGAGATGAAAGCCAAGAACTAGGGTTTGAGTATGGAAGAGCATGTACCTCTCTAGGGTTGGCATAATGAGGTATTTATAGGGTACTCCTTAGTTTGGCCTCCAATATTGTACATGTACTTGTCATGCGTCGGTTGACGTCACTATATCGTCACGTTAGGGTTCCTTATCCAAGTGCGTAACCGTTCGGATGATGTCAGAGTCGTCGTCATGACTGAGGCGGTTGTCCCCACGTGGGTGAGCTGGAAGCATGGTCCCTCACGCATCGGTTGACGTCACCCTATCATCACGTGAGGGTTCCTTATCCAAGTGCGTAACCGTTCGGATGACGTCAAAGTTGTCATCATGACTGAGGCGGTTGTCCCCACGTGGGTGAGCTGGAAGCATGGTCCCCACGTTGCCACGTTGGTTCAAGGCCGAACGTGGAGTCTGATCGTCAAAGGGTCGGCATGCTCGACCAATGATTCCATCTAACTTATGAGGAGGTCCCACCGAACGTCAGTATAAGCCAAGCCGAACCAATGACAAGGTTCGGATCCGCACAGACCATTCGCGGGAGGTTCGGTACTTGCTTGGCATGGGCACGAGCCATTATTTCGGCCTGCTACACAATGCTTGTGTGGCCCTTAGTCTACGAGTGCATGTAAGTGTGAGTTTGTTCGTGGTGCTAGCGTAATTATTAATACTCTTTCACAAATTGCTAGATTCTTAGGAAAAATCGTGCAATTTGGAGATTATTAGATAAAGTGTTTTCTTGCATAATTTTTGAAATTTCTTGGCACCATATTAAAAGAACTCAGAAATACTTTAATTTGGCCTCAAAAAAATTAAAAATGATGCGCGGAAAGTACTTGGTAGTGTTTGGTTGAGAGTTTAGTTTAGTTTAGTTTTGGTAATGGGTGGAGAGAGAAATAGAGTAATGATTGAAAATAGGGGTAATGATTGGAGAGAGATAGAGAGAGATGAGAAAGTAATAATTGGAAAAATAGGGTAATGATTGGAAAAGAAGTAGGGTAATGATTGAAAACAAAATTAAGGCTCCGTTTGTTTCGATGTAAAATGTTTTACAATGTAAAATGTTTTACAATGTAAAATATTTTCCATGTAAAATGTTTTTTCAAAAAACAAATTTCAAACTTTTATTTTTCGGTGTTTGGTTGGCACCTGAAAATATTTTTCAGAAATCAACAAAATAGTGTACAGAGAGAGATGAAGAGCTTAAACGGTGGGGAGATATGAGATTATTGGAATTGAACGTAGGTCAAGACTGATGATCGAGGAAACTAAGCAATGAGAATTGCAGTAGAAGGCAGTGGGTTCATTTCGGAAAATAACTTACGGAAGATTTAAGAGTAAGTCATTTTCATCCAATTGATGGAAAATGTTTTACTTGTAAAATGTTTTCTTCATTCTTTGTACAACCAAACACCGGAAAATAGGTAAAACATTTTACCGAAAACATTTTACGTCCAAACAAACGGAGCCTAAAACTAAAACTAAAATGGCAACTGAACAAAGCCTTGTGAATTTTTGCTCCAAAAATTCATCGACTTATCATAGGGGCGATCAATTTAGGATGGTGGGAGTATGTTTTCATGTTTCGGATGCCTGAAAAATGATTTTCCACTACGCTATTAAAACCTATCTATCTATACTATAGTACCGAAGGGGGGTAGTACTCCTAGGGCTTCCCCATTTTCTTAAGAAAATCACACAAAATTTCACATCAACTCCTCCACTTCTCTCATCTCACATTTTTTTCTTCATCCATCCTTTCACTTTTTCAAGGCATTCATATTTCCCACCACTTCTCTCATTTACTTCCATGTCGTATATCATTTTATTTGTTCGCACGTGTGTAGCATCGAACCGCACTTGTATGGAAAAAAGAGGTGTGTGCATTGTGTAGAACCATTAGCAAAACATGAAACGAGGTGGAATTGTAACAGCTTCTCTAACCTGAAAACTTAGAAATTTGCTCCTTTTTGTGTTTTAGTTTCCATACTTCTTAGGTTCTATCAACAGGCCTAAGCAAATCTTGCCCCGACTCTAAACAGCAGGCCCTTGTCAATGTGCTCGTATGTCGGACACTGTCGGATGAATCGGATGTCAATGAAAGCGGCGCAAATTCATGTTCATTTTTGAATACTTTATGAATTCGTGCTTGGCCATTGTAGCGTTGATCTTTGCGCTGGTTAAAGGATGGGACACCACCAGTATACAAAGAAGAATGGTTGGAAAAATCCACCATTAAGACAACAAAAGCTTAAGTTGTTTTTAAGGTGACAAGTAGGGCCAAAAAAAATTGACGAGCCAAGTCCTTAACGAGTCAACCTTAGTCATTTACTAAACGAATTTCTTTAATCAAGCCGAATCTCCCTTAAATAGCGGAGCTTCTATCGAATGAGCGGAGTTCCACTCGGCTCGTTACTAAACAAGTAGTAAACGAGTTGAAAAACTCGAGCACGAGTTTGGTTCGTTTACTAAACAAGTCAAATCGAACTGAACTCGCGAGCTGCTCTGTTCATTTATAGCATAGTGATAAAAAGAGAAGTGCTCTTATAAAGTGAAATGCAAACCCAATAGAATAGAGTACTGTTGGCCATTTCTAATAATTTACTCACGAACACAGTAACATCGATATTGAAAACAAAATCACACAAACAACTCTAATAACCTTGCTGTGGATACGGAGCTTTACTTTGACTTAATTTGGACTCTCTGTATAAGAGTAGTGGAATTGACCCACGAAAATTTGTTAAAGTGCGTGTAAACTGATCCGGACACTTAAATTATAAATAAAAATAAAAATAGCTCCAATAACCTTTCAAACAAAAGGAAAATCCATCACCAACTTCTCTCAAGTTCACTCTTGGTTTACAAACCTTGCTAAACAATTCACCATGTAAAGAGCCTTCTCACAACTTGGATCCATGATGTGAAAAACATGATCCACCCCTTCAATCTCCACAAGCTCTGCCTTTCCATTCCACCCACTCTTCACCAATGATTCATGGTACAATCTCCCCCTATCCCTCAATATATCCTTCTCAGCAACACAAACAATGACCCGGTCACAAGACAAACCCGAAAGACTCGGGGCTCCATCCACAAACGGGTTGATAAGTGGGTCATCGTTTCCCTTATCCGACGGGCAAACAAACCGCCACCACTCGTCCACCATCGATTTCCTAACCGTGTCCCTTTTCTCCTCCCCAATCGGCTCTTTGCCCCAAAAGTACGGGTGGATCATGATAACCCCACGGAGCTTCAAATCTCCAATCGGGTCTGACCCAACCCGGATTGCAAAGTGGTGGGACATGTTCGCCCCGGCACTATCCCCGGCCAAGAACACCCTTGAAAAGTCGATTTTGCCCCTGAGCCAATCCTCACTACCACCACCGGACATATGAGAAGCCACCCACTTAAGAGCTGCCCATGAGTCTTCATAGGCGGCCGGAAGTGGGTGTTCAGGGGCTTTTCGGTAATTCACCGAGACGAGGACAACGTTGGCTTTGGCGACTAGTACGTTGAGAGAGTTGTGGTACTTCGGGTCAGCAACCGATGACAAGAAAAAACCTCCGCCGTGGAAGTAAATGACGAGCGGCAGTTTTGGATCATCGGGTGCGAGTTTAGGGCGGTAGAGCCTGGCGGAGACGCCTGTCTCCGGCGTGATCACGGTGTCTTTCGATACGACGCCGGTTTGAGGATCAAAGCCTGCTGGTGCAATTTCGTAGCCAAATAGTCTTTCTACGGTCCCGTCTTTGTATACTCTTAGGTAGGGTGGTATCTCATGGGATACTTCTCGTTTGCTTGAATCCATGTCACAGAGAGAGAGAG
>BPLS01030956.1:65811-83046 GCA_019656275.1 Rhododendron kiyosumense | reverse complement strand
GAGAGAGAGAGAGAGAGAGAGAGAGAGAGAGAGAGAGAGAGAGAGAGAGAATAGGTATCCAATAATGAATGCAACTTGAGAATACTCCATCGAGACATTCCTATGCATTGGAATAGCTGAACCCATTTAGGATTTTGATTTGTAGACACGAAAAATAAGACCCAAGTCTAACATTGGGTTTCTCTAATGCTTTCTCTATTTTCCCATTTAATTGCATTTCCTGGGTTCAAATGTATAACCATTGGTCCATTAAAATAATTCCCCATGGTCCATAATAGAAACAGAGCGTGTATTGCTTCTTCTTTATGCAAATCAAAATGGATCCAAAGAAGGGGAAGAAAAAAATAACATAATCAAAACAAAAACCGATCGAAAATTAACAGGGTGATAACTCATTGGAGCCGGTGACAATGTCCATCGAAGGTGGCATCGACTCATCATCTGGCTCCGATGGGTTTGAAGGGTATGAGCCCTTTGAAAACAGATGTTTTTCGGACATAAAGATGCAAAACTACTCTCTCCGACACAATGGAACCAAGGATGGCTATGTCCTAGCCACCTCAACGCACTTGAGTTCGTCAGAATGCCCTGATTTGATTATTAGAGTTTGGAGAGAGAGAGAGATCAACCACCGTGAGATCGACTGAGAGAGAGTGTGTGAACTGTGTGAGATTGACCGAGGGAGGGAGAGAATAGTGTGAGAGTTGTGTTCTCGTTGGTGAATTAAACGACCGAGAAAGAGAGAGAAGCGTAGGGGAGACGGGGTTTGAAATTTGGAAAATGCATCTCAACCATTGGATCAAACAAATCTCAACCATTGTAACAACTTGTCCTCACACCTTTTTATTTTATAATAGAGATTTTTGATACGAAAACGACACGATCAACTTCAAAGAAGCCAACTGTGAAAACCTAATTACTGTCCCAAAAGCAATTGGGAGTCTTGTTGATAAGGACATACTATAGAGGTTAAAGAGCAATTAGTCCATCCAAAGTATTTGTAGCGGCTCCGGTCCTTACTCTTGGTCACAATATTCTCCCTTGCTCTCATTGCTAAATAATTACTCTTAACCACGCAGAATTACTCGTGGCCGTGTAGAATTACTCCTGACCACAAAGAATTACTCATGACTGTAAAGAATTACTCTTCGCCGCGAAGAATTACACCTGGCTGCAAAGAATTACTTTTGGCCACAAAGAATTACACATGACCATATTGAATTCTCTTGACTGCAAAGAATTATACAGAGCCTCAAAGAATTATTCTTGGCCGCAAAGAATTACTCATCGCTACGAAGAACTACACCTTGCTGCAAATAATTACTCTTGGCCGTGAAGAATTACACCTGGCTGCCAAGAATTATTTTTGGCCGCAAAGAATTATACCTGGCTGTATTGAATTACTCTTGGCTGCAAAGAATTACTCTTGGCCTCGAAGAATTACTTCTTGCCGTGAAGAACTACACCTGGCCGTAAAGAATTACTTTTGGCCGCTGATCGGGTCGTTTCCGTACAAAAAATAATTAATAAAACGAAACAATTACTACTACCTAAAAGATAGCGGTAAGTACTCCGAGTTTTGTCCTCAGGGATTACGAAGACTAAATTGCAGTTCTAATTAATTTCTAACTTAATTCAGAAAGAGATTTGATTGTTTGATTTCTAAAATATATTGAACTGAAATTAAAGACGATAGAAAAACAGAAAAGAATTGATGGGAAAAAGTTCTAGGGTTTCGAATCCACTCTTTCACCTCGTAATCTAAATATGTTTCGATTACAGGTCAACTATTCGAATCAATCCAGATACCGTAGGATTGCAAGCCCTAGCGATATCTCCTAAAAATAATTTATGAATTACCAATCGGCATGAACTATCTCCGCCTAGCACGAATCGTCTTATCAGCACGACTCGTCTTACGTAGTATAATCCATCTAACTAGTTATCACAAAACAATTAAAACTGTTGTGTGAACGTGCATAAAACCTAGGATTTCATAAACAAGATTTGCTGAAAAGAAGTAATATCATGAATAAATCCTTAAAAGTCATACAACCGTGATTCGAATAATAAAACCTAAATCAAAACATAAGAGGGTTATTCAGAGTTCGAACTTCATAGACACCCTAGAAGGAGGATTTAGCCGGCCATCGAAAGAAGAAGTGAATCGGATGATTTTGATTTTTCCACTCGAAGCCTCGTCATTCGTCCAATTTCTTCACGGCCGAGAATCCCCGAAGCTGCCTCGCTCCGCAGCCGTCTGATTCCGTTCCCCCAAAACTGACTGCCGAAGGCAGTGAGTATTAGTTGTTTAAATAGGGCTTTAATGAACTAATTGCATAATGGCCCTTCAAACTTCGCGTATTAATTAGTTGACACTCCAACTTTGAGTAATTCCGTATTTCGACCTCGCAGTTCTTTCAAATCACATTTTTATCCAAAATATTAGGCAATGAGCTCGAGCAACCTATAAACAAAATAAAAGCAAAATCAATATCAAGTAACAAATATAAATAACTAACAAGTGTAGTTTGGAGAGCCAAAATATCAATATTTCGGCACTTATCAGCCGCGAAGAATTACACCTGGCCACATTAATTACTCTTGGCCGCAAAGAATTACACCTAGCCGCGAATAATTATATCTGGCCACAAAGAATTACTCTTGGCCACAAAAAATTACACTTGGCTGCATTGAATTACTCTTGGCTGTAAAGAATTACACCTGGTCGCAAAGAATTAGGCCACATAATTAAGTTTGCGGCCATGACGTTGAAGTTCACGACTACAAGCTCAAAGTTTGCGGCCATGATTATAACATAAAAGTTTAAGGCCATAATGTTAAAGTTGGCCGCTAGCACTTTGTTTACAGCCATGACATTGAAGTTTGCAGACAAGGTTAAAGTTTGCGGTCACAAGATTTGAGTTTGAGGCCAAAAGGTTAAAGTTTGCGACCACGCACGGTTGAAGTTTGCAGCCATAAATTCAGAATTCGTTGAGAGGCTCATAGATTGAAACTCTATAATCTGTCTATGCTGAAGAAAATTACCTACATTTTGAAGTCATCTGATTCTTACATTTCCAGGGTTTTTGGGATAAGGGTACATAACATTTTGAATTACGGTTGCTAGTTATTTCAGTGCTGATCAAAAAAATAAAATTACTTCAGTTACAAAATCACCCACTGACAAGAATTTGTACAGTACACTAGCTCTTGTAACTGTTAAATTGATCCTAAAAAGTGTCTATACTTGAATAGACTATGAACCATTTTCATTTCTCAAATAAATGAAAATCTGCTGGACATAAGGTTTCCGAAACATATGAAGTTGCAGTGGTGCGAAAATTAACTCTATCTGAAGTTGTTGAGAACTAAGAAAATCTGCTGGATTCTGCTTGCCTCCCTTATTCAAGCCGAGGCTATGAGTTTCATTGCTGTCCGGCGGTAAGTCATTTTTGGTTACTGAATGGGTAGGTAGATTTGAAGGTGATGTGGCGACAAGATGATGAAAAAAGGGTGAGGAATGGCTATGAGTTTCTGCCTTTCTTTTCAAAGAATCGAAAGGAATGGCTATTTTTTGGGTCACCACTGGAAAGTGGATTCTTTAAGTATTATTGAGGAGAATCTGCCCCCTTTTGAGGGCTGTCACAGTTTTAGAATAAAAAGAGTTGAGGGGGAGGTCTGTGTCTGAGGTTTTGGATTTGGAATATTCTCTGTGTCTGGTAAAAAAATGGTGATTAGGATTCCTCCATATCGAATCCTAAGGCAACACGCAAGCGTACTATGCTTGCGTGGGGCTGACTACCGAAACAAACCATGGTTGAAGGGCCCTTCTGGCTTCTACTAACCAACAGTATCGCAGCAAAGCTCATGTATTAGATTTACAAACTTGATGGATGTACTAGTGCAGATCGAAATATTCTTTTAATTCTGATATGTTGATCAACTTTTTAGCTCACTGCAATTGTAAGTATATGAATTTGGTTTCCTTGACATGGCACTTGTGCAGTTGGGATTGAACAATTTTCTCCCCTAAACTCAGTAAGCAAATTCTTCGTAGAAAAGAGTGTTCCATCAAGTAACATATGCTTTCCCTCCATCTCCAGTTCCGGTTAATGCACTTGAAACCTTGATAACTGCTGCATTCGAAACAAATTAGGATTGCATTTAATAAGTGAAAGTACTTGTGCAGAAGTATGTCAAAGAGTACTACTTTGAACAACAGGTGATCAACATGGACTGCGTTAAGTCATTTTGTCCAAACCTTGTGAACATGCTTCCGCTGCCCCTTGTCCTAGCCCTTTTCACTCCCAGTTAACCCCATAGATCGAGCCAATTTCATTTCCACATCTTATCAGGAAAAACAAAATTTGATCAATGAAGAAGAGCCCAGCCAGTTCGCGTTAATGCCAATTCTGCATGCAGCTCCATGAAATCTTAATCTGCACTAAAATACAAATTCTCAACTGTTTTTATAGCCAGAGGAAGCATTTTGTAGAAGATATTTGTACTGCTGTTCGTTGATATATGAAACACATTGACACATTTTAATGATCAAGATGTTGATGCAAAAGTTCAGAGACACTTCGAACTCTTTGAAATTTTGTTACACAACTATATGCTGCTAGGAGTGAAATATGATTGATTAAGCTGGAGAATCTTTGACAGTCACTGCATTAAGCGATCAATATCCATTTTTTTTAAAAATCATAACTCCATGTGGTATATTCCTAGAGGCCTAGTGATTATCCTGTCCAAGAAAAAAAACTCCAAACAATGCCATTACAAATCCGTGAATGCAGAAAATTCTATGGAAAACGAATCCTAATTTAGATAATCAGATAGAAAAGCAATAAACTAAAGTAGCCTAATACAAATAGACCACTGATCTTACGTATCCCATTCGATATGTAGGTCAAATAGTTAACAAGTATGCAATATTAAGATAGATTATCAGATCAACAACTTAATAAACTAAAATATTCTGCTTCCTGTTTACTTGGTGGTCGCGTGGGAAAAATTCTGAGAACATTCTTTTTCCTTAGATTAAATTCTCTGCTAGCCAATACCTGTTGGGATTGTCAACAGGTCGTATTCAGCCTTTCTTTTGTCCAATGTAATGTAACCATGTAAACCTATTTAAAGTGCAAAATTTTGGGAAAAAACTTGGGTACGTCTTCTAGTTATAATTCATAAACACGCATATACATGAGCAAGCAGATGCAAAGGATGCCAGTGGCTATGAATCTTCAGATGGGCCTTTGAATTATTGGTGAAAAGTAATGGAAACAAAGGCGGAACAGAATTTCACAATGGATGTGCATTAAGAGGAATCGATTCTGAAATGGAGAACTTGTATAGTTTCCTCTGTGCCTACTAGGGGAAGGTTTTATTTGCTTGTTACTGTGTATATCTTTTGCACATAGGAGAGCCACCTTCGTAAAGAAGACAACCAGACAAGGGAGATGAGAAATTCTTGTTTCCAACTTTTTTCAAGTAACAACTGCCCCTCATAACACCTTACTAGAAATGGACATGGAAAAAGAGAATAATGTTACAAAGCCATTTTTCTTCAAATAATGTATGGGGAATCACATAAAGAGGGGCATTATTGGGTTTTTTTTTTATGGGACATATATGCTTCTATGCATTCACTTAGTAGTCCAAACCTCCACACATTGCTGTTCCAAAATGGAGGCAGAACCAAGAGGGGCCAGTTTTATCTGAAATTTTCACTATTGAAATCCCATCTTAAGGAAACAATCGAAAGCTAACATCGAGGGACCCATTTGCCAGGTTCAACGAGTATATAAACCGTCTCAACTTCATCAAGTAACATCACCAAGTCCTTCAGCTATTTCCTCTGATACTCCTAAGCAGTGCAACTACTTCTTATCTCATTTCTTCATCTTTATTTAGGTGAGCCTCTCTATTCATGCTTCTTGTTTCTTTAATTTTAGACAAAACCAAACCAAACCGAGCCTTACGTCCCAATCACTTGGGGTCGGCTACTTGAATCCGTTTCCTCCATTGAGCTCATCAAAAGCCACTTGTTCACACAAACCCATTATACTCATATCTTTGTGCATAACAGCATCTAATGTCAATTTAGGTCTCTCTCGCCCTGTAGCATTGCTACCTAGAGCTATCCTATCCGCTCTCTTAACTACTGCATCTTCTGATCTACGGTAGACATGCCAAACCACCTTAGCCTATCTTCCCTCAACTTCTCCTCTATAGGTGTTACAACTACCATCTCACGAAATGCTTCATTTCTAATCCTATCTCATCTAGTCTTATCACACATCCACCTCAACATTATTATTTCCTCTACACTCATTTTGCTCACATGTTGTTTCTTTAATTTTAGACCACTTTCAAACTTTTGGTTTCATAGTTTCTTCTACCCTCTTTGCCGTTTAGTAAGCCCTTCATTCCTCATTGAACCCCAAGTTTGGAAGATGACACCCTTGTTTCCACACTGCTCTAAATGTCCTGTTTTTATTGCAAAGAAAGAACGTTAGTTTAATTGTATAAAGCATTACAAGATGTAGATAAATAAGAAAACAACCCCTATAATTGTTTGTCTATGTACTGAAATACTAATTCTCACGTGAAAGGATTGTTGCCAAGTGTACTAACTTGAATTATTTATTTCATAATCTAATGTTTTGGCTTTCATACTTTCAGGCCGGTATAATCAAAATGAGCAGAGAAGGGGGAGACTGGATGTGCAGTTCATGCCAGCACATGAACTTCAAGAAGCGCGATTCATGCCAACGATGCAGGTGCCCTAAGTTCGGAGGCAGCCCCACCGATGTATCATCGTGTGGAATGAACAGGGCAGAGGTCTTAGCTGGGGACTGGTACTGCAATACCATAAACTGTGGAGCTCACAACTATGCAAGCAGAACAAGTTGCTATATGTGTGGTGCAACAAAGGAAAATGACTATTGTGGGTATGGTGGAGGCATGGTGGCTGCAGCAGGCATATGTGATGGCAGCGTCCTCCCTGGGTGGAAATCCGGTGATTGGATTTGCTCTAGGTAAGTTCCAATTTTCTCTTTCACCGTAAACCAGGAAAAAATCATGATGGAAATGTACTCTTTCCTCATGCATTCTTAGTCTTTTGGCATTTCTAGTTTAGTTTCAGTATGTTATCTAATTTGAGGGCATTTTCTTGACATGGGTAGACTTGGATGTGGTATGCACAACTACGCTAGCAGGATGGAGTGCTTCAAATGCAAAACACCAAAGGGTTATGGTAAGCTATCTTAACAGTCCACATTGGTTTAAATATACTCTACATGGGTGTTTGTTGTGGCTGAACTTATACTATCGATTCTTCGAAAGCAAAAGGCCAAAAGTCATCATAATTGAGCTTCTCAAACATCAGTTTTTGTCAGCTTTTCAAGTTCATATAACCCACGGGCGGAATAGCTTCCAACACACACACACACACACACACACACACACTCAAACGCGCAAGCACCCCCATTCAAAATGCTACTTTCCAAACACTACTGTCGTGAATCTTCTAATAGTTTCATTTCTGCTATTTTCAGGTGGTGCAGTTTAAGAAAATTTAATCACAAAGATCATTACATGGAGTAGCAGCATCATGAGTCCAGTTCACTTCAACCATCTGCTAACATCTTTTTTTCTTCCTTATTTCCTGGTTGAGTTTAACAAGCTTTAAATTCATGTTTGATGATCCATTATCACAAGCAGAGCTATGTATTCACCCGAAGAAGGGTTTTGAAGTTTATTTATGGTGCAAGTTGTTCTTACAGGAAGGCTCATCATTTTCAAATAATTTTCTCCCCTTAAATCGTTACATTTCAATAGTACTACAACCAGCGCATTAATCAAATAGTACAGAACCATGGAAGAAGATTCAAAGAATTTCTCTGTGTGGGAGCCGTTCACTTCAAAAGGAGGCCTTACTTCAGATGAATAAAATTCGATTCCTATAGGGCCGAAAAATCCCCAAAAAACTGCAATAATTTTGCAGATAATTAAGAACCAGATGCTCTGCTTTATGAGCACATAGCTAGGCAATGCAGAGTTCAAAGTGAGTGAAAATCCACCTTTCACTTTGGGACTTTATCTGGATCACTCGTTGCTGCAATTTTTAACGATTGTTTGATGAGAAAAAGAATGGTAGAAACCAATGGAAAGAGAAACTGTATCAACTCTTCTATTGTTTTCATTAGGCAAAAAAAAAATTTCACTTTGTAAATTGCATGGTATCTGAACTACATGACAAAGAATTATCAAAAGCTGTACTATGAATGCAAAAAAAAAATAGTTTTTCTTTTTCTTTTTCCTTTCTTTTTCATTTACTTTTTTTTACCATTTTTCACTTTCCATCATACTCCCCCCCTTCCCAAATTGCTAGTCTTTTTTCACTATTTGAAACCTCTCCACAAATTGCATGTCTATATCTTTGAATTCATAATGTTTTTATGAAAACATAATGGATTTTGAAATATAGACAACGGTTTGAGTGGCACAACTACCAAAATGGACACCAACCTTGGGACAAATATAGCATTTTCCTTCCTAATCAAATAGATGCTATGGTGCAGATAAAAAATTAAAAAAAAAGATGCTAATTTAGAAAGGTTATGGGTGCAAAATTTAGCGTTTTCAAATTTGGATAAGAACTCTCAACCTTTTTAGTTTTTCTCTATTGACTTACTAACTAGTAGCCAAGTTGAAAAAGTGGTTATAATTGGTTAAAAAGGTGGCCATGAACAATACTACTAGATTGCTTACCTTTCGAAAGATTCTTAAGTTAGCTTAGTACAAAAACTGAAGTGAATATATTCCACTGTTGCACAACATAACTCTAGGGTTTGATTAAAAAAAACGAAATTATTTCAAGGTCTAGTTTGTAATGTTTTGATATTAAAGTTGAACAAAGAATGAATGGACAAAAAGAACTGATTCAAAGAGTACATGCATGAACGATAGTGGAGCCAGAAATTTCATTTAGAGTAGGCACCTTCTTCGTAATGGGAAAGTCTACAATACACACCCCTTAAAAGGGTGTACCATATGCACCTATTTTATGGTTCCTTCATAACATTTTAGCAAGTTTTGTAACTTTTGTTTTAGAATTCGTAACTTTTGAGCAGTACGATTCATAACATTTTCATTATGATTCATAACATTTTAGTGTATATCGTAATCTTTATACGATTCGTAACTATTTACCAATACGATTCATAACATTTTCTCTATAATTTATAACATTTGGGGGGTACATATGATACACACCCAAATAAGGAGTGTGTATTGTAGTCTTTCCCTCTTGTAATTAATAAACTGCAAAAAAATTCAAACATTCTCCATTAAGCACAAAAGTCTAAATTCTCGTTGCTAGATTTTGTTACAATTGACTCAACGAGTTTTCATCTTTCGAAAGTTCTGCATTGCTTCGTTACTAATCCCATTAAAAGCATCCCACTCTATATATACCACCAAGCTATTGTTCAACCATTGACTAGACATCTTGTTCCATGTTCCGTAATCGATTGTTCATCGTTTACTTTGAAAAGCTAGAAAATGAGTTGGATGGATACAAACATGCCTCACCACAAAGTAGCAATTTGCTTTTCGCCTCGGCAAAACAAGTATTTAATTCTTGAAGAGGTCCATTAATTTGTTTTAGAAACTCACAACCAAATAGTGGACGATAAACTCAATACCCAAAAATTTTTAATTCCTCTAATTAACATCTTTGGCCGGGAGGGACTGCATGTGAGAAAATCCAACAGGCACGCGATCCCATCCCTAACTGCCCCGCCTTGAGTACATGTATACAACTAGTAAGGGCAATCTCGACATTGTCTCAACAAGAGCTATTTTAAAACTTATTTAGAGACAAAAGGAGTAACAAGGGTAATGTTGTTTGGAGTGGAGTGGATGTGTTGTTTGAGACGAGTGACTGTAGCATGTGCTACTTTGAACCAATGAGAAGCGAGGCTAATTCCCATGGGTTTTCTGCCCATTGTACTCGCTACTCTAGCGCAAAATGGGGTATAGCAAGGCTGATATTGATGCTATTGCTAACTGATGAAGAGATGGGTAAACTCCATCCTTCTAATTACACTAGCTATACCCTATTTTCTCGCTTCAGTGGAAAACGCATGCGTTTTGTTCTTATTTAATTTTTTTTTTTGTGTTTATTGATTTTGCGTCAAATTTTTGTAGATTATTGATTTGTCATGACGAGAGAAATTGGAAAAGTAATTTTTTTTTACCTTTATCCAAATATTTCAGAAATATTCAAAATAGAGCCCCAAAAGCTGACTGTATCTTGGATATTTTTAAAAAATATTTGGATAAAGTAAAAATTGTTAGGGCGAATCAATAATTTATGAAGGTTTAAAGCAAAATCAACGAGCGCGATTATTTTTTCTTGAAAAGGACAAAATGCCCGAAACCCGCTAAAGCTAAGGAGAATAAGGCCTGAAGTCTACCTACGAGTCCATTTTGATGAGTAAATTAGAATTAACGAATGGCAGGAAAAAGAAAAAAAAAAGATCTACACCTACAACACAAACACAGGAATATTTATATACACATAGTTGCAATCATGTGTAATCCACACACACTACAAGTGTGGGGTCCACATCTTTGTTGAGGACGCAGGGGGCTGCTGTCCCGATTTTGGGGCCCACCTCGATCTCGTTCTGATAATCGGAATCGTTCACGTTGTAGAGCTCGTCGAGTAGAACAGTTATGCAAAAAATCAGCTTAATTGGATATCATTAAGTGCCTGATTGGAGCCCATATAACTCTCAGTCCATGGGTTACAATGGATTTGATCCAGTGTTTCGGATCCATTCTTTTCAAGATAAAAAGATTCCGATCAGGCATTTAATGATATCCAATTAAGCTGATTTTTTTCATAATTGTTCTACTCGACGAGCTCTACAAAATGAATGATTCCGATCATCGGAGCGAGACTGGGGTGGGCCCCAAAATGAGGCACAGTTGTATGCTGCTGTCCCCGAGGGGACAGCAGCCCCCCTCCCTCCCTTTGTTGACGGGAAAATAGTAAAAGAACAATTCTACACACAGCAATCTGTGCACAGATTGTGCATAGATTTTGTTGTGGGGCCCACCACGGGTCTCACATAAATCATCCGAGCCATTCATTAAATGTAAAACATTTTTTTAAGGGCCCCCGTAAAAAATAAGCTCAATCCAATACCTATAGGTGCTTCATCCAACCATCTAACTTTTCATTCAGATTTTCGGATAATGAAAAGTTATATGGTTGGATCGAATACCTATAGGTATCGGATTAATCTTATTTTTTACGGGGACCCTTGAAAAAATGATTTACATTTAATGAACGGCTCGGATGATTTGTGTGGGATCCGTGGTGGATCCCGCAATAAAATCTGTGCACAATCTATGTACAGATCTTCTGTATGGATAGACTTTACGATAGTAAAAAGGGTGTGCTGGTAAAAACGATGAATGCAAAAATCACCGCCTTCTTCTTACCTTAAAAACTGATCAGGGTTTACCCAGGTTTGGTTTGGAACGTCGTACTCGGACAGATTAGGGTTTTGCAGTTACAACACCTTTATATATTTCCTTGTATTTAGGGTTTTGCAGTACACATAAAACTTGGGTTTCTCCAACTTGTTGCCCAAAAGAACCAATCTTTCATGGTACTAGTCTCTCCTCCTATCCAGGAACCAATCACCAAAATGAGTTTCTCTGATCCACAGCCGCCGCCCTCCTTTCTCCCGCCGCCACCTTTCTCCGGCGACGGTGGTTGCTTCTGGCCACAAACCCACCTCTCCGATGACTACCAAGACTCAAACCCACAACAAGATTTTTCTCTACCCCCATTCAAAAGGCCAAGAAATCTTGAACCCAACCAACCCAACAGTTTCATACCTTTTCAACCACCCATGAACAACCCAAGAGTGATGAACAACCCAACCCCTCCCCCTTCAAACAAAGGGACAGGCCACATCTTTTTCAAGACCAGAATGTGCTTGAAATTCTTGGACGGTAACTGCAGGAATGGAGAGTCTTGCACTTTTGCCCATGGGGCAGAGGACTTGCGGGAGCCGCCGCCGAACTGGCAGGAAATGGTGGCGAAGGACCGGGGGTTGGGGAACTGGAATGATGATCAGAGGCTGATACACAGGATGAAGATTTGCAAGAAGTTTTATAACGGAGAGGAATGCCCCTATGGGGAGAAGTGCAATTTCTTGCATATAGATTCTGGGGAGAGTCCTGTGATACGGATTGGGACAGTGGGGTCTGGGGTTGGGAATAGAAGTGGGTCTGATCAGGTTGAGGTTAGTAGGAATTTGAATTTGGGTTGTGATGGGTTGAGAGGTAATAGTAGTACTATGAAACCGACTTGTTGGAAGACAAAGCTGTGTAGCAAGTGGGAGATTACTGGTCATTGTCCTTTTGGAGAGAGATGCCATTTCGCTCATGGCTTTTCAGGTATATATATCAAGATTGCAGATAGCTTGATTTTGTCAGTAGCATTGTTTTTTCCATTTTGCGATTGTTTTCCTGTTCTATTATCGATTTGGGTTGTGCACTTTTAATAGTTTTGAATCGGGCAGGGACAGACACAAGGGGTGCAGGGGTGCCTGGACCTTGCACTGCTCCAAATGTTCCCAATAACTGGCCCCTGCAAGTCCCTTGTATGGAAAAAGTCTCTAAAATTGTGTGGAAAATCCCTGAACTTTTTAGCTATCAGCAACTTTTTGGTTGCTCAAATAAAAATTCACATACGCGACATGTATATGCACAATCTACTTTTTGTAATCTACTTTTAGATTGCAAGTAGTAATATAAGCTTGTGTAATCTACTTTTTGTTATCAATGTGAATGGGCGCCTGCTAAGTACAAATTATGTGTCCGCCACATGGGGCTGTGCTGGACGTGTTGAAGGGGGTTGGATAACCCCTTCAAGCAGATTTGTTTCGCTTTTATATTGTGTGAATATTTTGTTGTACTAGTACCAATTTGGTTGATGCCCTTCATGATCTCAGCCTGTTGGTACTAGTACGAATTTCTATCGGTCTATTTTGTTTCTCGTCAAACCTTGTTACTTTTGGTGAGATTTGGTGAGAAACCACGATCTTTTCTTTTCTTTTCTCTCCCTTTCTCACAATCCAATCGGGCCTATTAGGTTTGAATGGGGCCAAAATGTAACTTCATGTGCTGGGCCTGCTGGAGTGCTGGGGCTGGGGGATGGGAGAACATCTTTCGGGGTGAACTTTTTTGATGTTAGAGCATAGTTGGAGTAGGCCTTGCGATTTGAAACTGAGGTCTTAATTCATGGATGACGTGAACTCTTAAATCTTCCAATTTAACTCGTAGAGTACCTCTCAACCATTGGTGGTTTCATATTTTTGTGTTAATGTTTCTTGCTTATGAAAGCGTGGAAGCTAGAAAAGCCAGATCTTTGTGCTCAATAGTGGTATTTAGAAATAAATATCAGGAAGTGGCGAAGAGATTTATTTTCTTATCTTATGAAAATGAAAACAGAGTGGATTTTTTTTTTCTTCCTAAAATCAAGTGTGATTTGGAGATATTTTAGCATAGCTGTTAAAACTGATTTGCGGTCATGAGTTAGCTACCACTTGCAATGGCTTTAAGCACATTCCATTGTCAGGTATTCAGTTCTACAGTAGGATAGGATTTTAGGATAGCTAGGTATACCTCATCACACATGCGAATCGTGTCTTTAAGTAGTGCGGATTTACTATCTTCTACCAACTATATGACCAATTTTGCAATTGTGATTACTGATTATGAACTTGAAACAACCATTACTTTTTCCCACTGGATCTTCCAAGGCTCATCATGTATCCGAAGCAGAATATACTTTTGCCTTTCACCTCTAGGAACTGTCACTGCATTGGCAATTTCCATTTGATTGGTTTCATCTTTGCACCATAAGTAAACGCTTTTATTTTGCAAGTGGATCATTATTTCGTCTATGTTGCTTTAGTATTTGTGGTGCTTTTGATATCGGTAAAGTAATCTTTGTTAGTATTTTCATATGCCTAATTTTCTATATAAACCAACGAAGCAATAGGTTAAGTCCACCTTGATATTGTTGTCATACTGGTGTTAATTTTGTGGTTTGTGCTGATAACTACTTTCCAAGACCCTTCAACTGCGGGTTGTGGTAATCCTTATTATGAGGTACATACGTACGTATTCCTGGGATTAGTTTGTCCTCCTTGTCCTGTTTTTTCAAAGAAGAATGGAAAGTGGGAAAAAAGAGTACATTCGAAAGGTGAATTTCTAATTGCTTGATTTTGGCTGTTTGTTTCACCAGAGTTGCAGGTGCCTGGTGCCCGCATTGAAGCTGAAGCAGTGAGTGCTTTGACTTTTCCAATGAAGCCTCTTTCTGTTCTAGGAACTGATATACCTCCCATGAAGGCTGTGATTGCTGCTCCTACCATGGAAGATGGAGAGGGTAAAAAGTGCTTTTCAAAGTGGAAAGGAACCAAGAAGATCAATCGTATTTATGCTGATTGGATTGATGATCTAACGCCACCTCTGAGCTTGCCGAGCCAAGTGGAGGGCTGAGTCTATGTTTTTTAGTTCATAGCAATTTAGGGATTGGATCTTTGAAGTTAAGATCACCATTTTTGTATCGTACTAGGCTAAGAAATTTTCAGTTCGGCTTGTTGTGATTCCAAGGCACCCCTTAAGCTTATTTTGATTCGTCCAAAAGAGAGGAATAAAAATCGGAATAGACAGTGCCTTTCTCTTTTTCTTTTGTGGTCCATACGTTTCACATTTTTTGGTTTTTATTTTGAGTTTGTTTAGCATATGTAGTTTTGTAATTGGGTATTGCCTATTGTTTGGACACGGAATCAATAAGGAAATGCTATGATTCTTACTTATTGCAACTGTGCTTTTCTCGATTCTATGTGAACATATATACTACAGTAATTTAGGCGAGTTCATGCCTGGTAAATGGGCATCTCATTCACCATGCCAACAACTTAGTCTTGCACACATACATATTTGAAGAGTTGGAATTTGCACGCACAGCCAGATAATGTTCTTTTACCATGTCTTTGTTGATAACCAAGCATGCAGTTTTGTTTTTCTCAGGAAATGAAAATCCATTTTCTGGAACATTTGATAACCAAGCATCTCAATTGGGTTGATCAAACGGAAATATGGCTTAGTTCCCTAAGCCACATTTCATTCTTCTCCATTTTATCATTCCTGATCAACTTACTGATTCAAATTCGCGTTAAAAATGTTGGTCCATGTTATTTTTACATCTACGAAAATTGATTGACTAGGTGGCTGAGGTTTATGTATCTTCTGGTGCAAGTCAAATATTACATGTAACAGACAGATACTTAGTGCAAGCCTTGGGGATTGACCCCCACCACTCTGGATTTCATCCTTCTGTCTTCATATGGTACAGAGCTCATTAAAGAGAAAGATAATGCTTTAAGCTGACTCACAGGATACATCAAGATAATATCACATTGTGATTTTGCCTGAACTAACTTAGCTCATTTGAACTATGCTTCGTTACCTTCTTTTCAGTAGATTGTGCCCATTTTATTGTGAATCTGGCTAACGCATCCATGGGGTCGATACACTTCTTATGAAGAGGATCATTGCTAGGCAACAGACCGAGGAATTCGTCTGAAGCAAGGATGACACAGTTCACTGCCCGCACCAAAAGAACCTGGATCGCGATTCTTAAAAGGTTCCTCGCTCCTTCCTTGTCTTTTCTCTTCAATGCTTCTATTGCTGGAAGTACGACATGCTCTAGAGTTGCTTTGTCAGGTAGCACAACCTCAAATCCCTGCACATAGTTACAACAGTCAAAGGCGACACCAGGAAATTTGTGTACGAGTAATGCGTCAATATACTTGCATCATGTTAAAAGTGCATTTATATCTGCGAAACGTGTAGCGAAATCTGTGATTATGCGTTGATGTCTGTTAAATATGTTTTGGAAGTCACTTTTCTGCATTATGTGATTAGTGAGGCCAGAAAGGTAGAGAGATTACACCCTGGGTATATGAGTGTACACATACATGAAAACCTCTTCCTTGTCAGTAAAAGTAGTTCCTTGTGAGAAGTACTTTGCAATTCTCAGAAAAGTTGAATCATTGGTTTGTATAAAGCATACTTAACGTGCATTAGTTTATGCAGAAGGTAATTAAAGTACCAACGCGATTAGGTTTATTAAGCTTGATGGATGTGATATAGTAAAGACAAGCAATTGCATATGCTTCTAAAATTATGTTGTTTGATGGATTCAAGACGAAATTCACAAAACGTTTCAATAGAGAGTTCTCTGTTAGTAAGCCTTGGGAGCAAAAATAACTGCAAAGATCGTGGAGAAAATTAGAAAATATCATCGGTAATGCAGATTGTTTCTAGACAGAGAGTCTTCGGAGTTTAGGAATCAAATGATTTTTTGCGCGTGAGTAAGCTTCTAAATTTTAGTTGCAGTCAAAATTTTGGTATGCTTGGGACATTTATTATTACTCTTCCTACGTGACATTCCCATCTTCTCTTTTGCATTCTCCATGATAACTCAGTGTAAACTAGATCAACTGAATAAACTCCTGTCCTTTAAATCACAGAAGCCATCCATGAGGAAAAGGTGTAAATTGTTGAGGATTCAACCCAAAGACGCACACAATTGCACGAAGAATAATCAAGCAAAACGCGAAAAGAAAGCACTGACACAAAGATTTATGTGGGTTTCCAATCGGGTACATCCATGGCTTACTAGTTATTCACTCTATCAATTAGAGAAAACAATGCATAATACATCGATTGCTGGATATAACAAGATATATATCCCAAGTTTTAGATCACCAATCACCGTAATACCATTGTTTAGTCCGCAAAGAGGCAAACCAAACTGAGAATCACGCTTCTCAAACCCAACAAAAATATATGGCTTAATTAACACAAACTAAAGAACCATACCCATTTAGGCTGTGTTGGGACTTGGGATCATGGATTTTCAGTAAGTATCTAGAGAAATGAAAATGCCAGAAACAAAATAAATAAATTTTAGCTTCTTCACTTTATTTTGTTCTCATCTTCTCCTTTCCCTCCATAAATCCCTAATTCAAACACAAACCTTAAAGTTACAGCTTTGGTTAAGACCTTTATAAAGAACTCATTCAATTGCTTGCTAAAATACCTGATTCTGTAGTTTTTCCTCAT
>BPLS01030956.1:20617-60811 GCA_019656275.1 Rhododendron kiyosumense | reverse complement strand
GGGGGGGGGGGGGGGTGGGAGAAGAGGACCTCCACTTGGGGGAAAGAATCCAGTCTAGTCTGCTGTATGCATGATTACTCTGTGACAAGAGGAATTTTTGGGTACCGGATGGGTACTACGTGGTTGTGTCCACGTGATGCTTGAGCAGCTCATCCGAGCACTCCAAATATATGTTGGACGGTTCAAATTGAAATTCTCTCTCTCCTCTCACCCCATTACTCTCTCTCCTCTTTCGCTCTTCTTTTTTTCTCACCAAATCCGGGCCTCCTATACCCACCCAGCACTGAAAAATTTCTCCTGTGACAATAGCCAACAAGGCAAGTTAGCAGCTACCAGTCCAACTGATAAACACACAATATTACACATTGCTGTGCTTAATCTTACACATTTATCATCTTATTATGTTTTTTTTTATGTTTTAGATGATATTTTGCGAGGTTTGATTTTATTGATTTCAAATCATTTGCTATGAATTGTATCTAGTGGCAACCAAATTTGACTTGACCACTCGAGCGCACAAAAAATGAAGCAGACGTTGTCATCTTAAAATCGAAGTTGAAACAAAAAGTTTGACAGTCTCCGGGTCCCAATTGGACACCATTAAAAATTAGTCGAGAGCATCGCATAACACCGGACGCGCAAAACATTGCACTGAGGTGGTGGCGTCGGACCCTTGCTGTGTTACTCACGAAAAAGAAATGGAATTGTGCATGTTGAGAAAAGTTGCCGGGAAATCCTAACAAGAAGCCTAGGTACACAACATCAAACACAATTCTAGAAGAAAAATTCTAACTCTATACCCATTTATACACCCTTACTCATGAAAGGGGTGGGTCCCACACACATTGAGTGTATAGTGTATGCGGGCTCCACCCCTATTGTGAGTATCTATCTATAAATATCCTATGGAAATGTAGTTGAAACCAAAAAGCTCCCAACCCTCAATCCTAAATTCCTAGAATTTAGAGTTTTTTTTTTTTAAAAAAAGAAGAGAAAAACGTGGGAGTGGGGACAGGGGAAGAGAGAGAAAGGGGGGATGCGGGAGAGGGAGAGAGAAGCTTAGGAAAAATTATTCTATGCCCTAGCAGAGATACCATCACGTGATACTCCAAATTCATTTTATTTCACACATATGCCTTTTAGTGTACAGAATGAAACTTTTGCTAATGTGCATCGAACATGAGACAAAAAAAATATTAGATTATAAAAAACTAATGTTAATTTTTTATACCATGCATTGAATGGGTACAATATTTGATTTTTTTGTTACAAATTAATTTGATTTAATTTTCTTGAAGTAATTTAATTTGATTTAATATTTCTTGCAATCTGAGTCGTCCATTGTTGAGCACAGACGGTGCACGCACCTTGGGTTCTTTTTCTATCAACTAGCGTCATTCCCGTTTGATGCACGGGACAAAATAGTTTGTGGTTTTGCAACAAAATATTGAACTCATACAAAATTTGTTGTTTGTCTTGTGCATCGAACGGGAACGACGCTAGTTGATGTGTAAGTGGGTGTGTGTTTGAGGGTGGAGGTAGAATGATTAATCCTAGAATCCCTCATATACACGTGAAGCCCATACGCACTAGTGTGTGGGTTTCACATATATGTGAAGGGTTATGTCTGGTATTGTGTATGTAACAATTCTTGAATCAAGTTGATATTATAGTATCTATCAATGACGAGAATGTGTTATGTCCAGATGAAGCGGAAATCAATGTCTGTTGTGGGTTCTACTAAGCATTCACTTCAATAATTTGAATCGTTCATCTTGTAGGGCATGCAAATTGTTCATAAAAAAACTAACTTGTTCAGATATCAATTATTATATCAAAAATTAATTTTTTGTTTATAAAACGGAAGGCCTGATATTGTCACCAATTTTTTAAGTTAAACTGTACATGACCGTCTATTTTATATATAAAACCAAAATTTAATTGTTGATATAGAAATTGATGTCCGATCAAGCTGATATTTACATGTATATATAACTTTGCAAATCCTACATGATGAACGGTTTAGATTACTGCAGTAAACACTAGATACGACTAATAATGGGTGGCGGAAATTACGGGGTTTCCACGTCATTTGAAAAGAAATCTCATTGGTTTATTCTTTACCAAAATGAAAATGGATCAATTAAACCTACCGGTGAACCACGACAATTCATTGTGGTGGGCCTTCTTGTTTCGTCCTTTGGCCATGTATGTGATTAAATCTAGGACTATTTTAATAGAGATATTTTATTTGTCTAATTTAAAAGTCAAGAGGAACCGAGAGTCGTCAGTGGGTGGCTTCTATTGTCAGGCCACATGGCGAAGTCTCGTGCGTCGATTCTTTTCTCGTCTCCATCTCTAGCCGTTGATCTCCCTTAGAATCTTCCATGAGCCGACACCCTCACTCATGCATTAGGCCTGTTTGGCGGGATATATTAAGACGGGTGGCTTCACCTGTCACTTCTTAAGAATGGTGAATTTATAATTTGGTGTTTTGATGATTTTTTGAAAAGGAGAATACGGATGGTGGATACACTTGCATCCGGACAATATTTTAGGGGAGAGAGAAAATTAGGAGCAAGATTCCAAAAGCAAAAATAGTGCCATTTTTGTATCCTACTAGGTTAGGGTTGGAAATGAATCGAGCAGCTCGCGAGCTTGGCTCGATTCAGCTCGTTAAGGCTCGACTCGGCTCGGTTTGTTTAGTAAATGAGCCAAGCTCGAGCTCAAGTTTTCGGCTCGCTTACTAAACGAGCCAAGTAAAGCTCGGCTCGTTTGACAAAAGTTCGGCTCGTGAAGGGAGGCTCGACTCGATTAAAAAGGCTCATTTAATAAATGACTAAGCTCAGCTTGCTAAGGGCTCGTCCCGTTAATGCTTGAGCTGAGCTCGAACACGAGTTTTTGACTCGTTTAGTAAACTAGCCGAGCTCGAGCTCACCGAAGCTCGGTTCGGCTCGGCTCATTTACACCTAGGCTAAGAAATTTTCAGTTGGATTTTACAGTGATTCCAAGGCATCCTTTTAAGCTCATTTTGATTCGTTCCAAAGAGATGAATAAAAATGCAACAGTGCTACAGTCACTGCATGGATCTACCGTACAAAGTCCACCGCATGCGTGTGGGGCCCACTCCGGATCCTACAAAAATATAAAAAAATAACCATAAATTAAATTTTTTTTTTATGAGACCATATTAAAAATCAGCTCTAACGGATATCGGTAAGCATTTTTTCTGTACTCATAGGGGCACGTATCCAGAAAAAATACTTACTGATATTCGGAGTGGACCCCACATTCGTGCGGTGGATCCATGCGGTGAGCATAGACTTTCTGATAAAAATAGGAATAGATAGTGCCTTTTATCTTTTTCTTTTGTGGTCCATAGGTTTCACATCTTTTGGTTTTTATTTTGCGTTTGTTTCGCGTATGCAGTTTTGTAATTGGGTATTGCCTATTGTTTGGACATGGAATCAACAAGGAAATGCTATGATTTCTTACTTAATGCTACTGTGCTTGTCTCGAACCTATGTGAACGCATACTAATTTAGGCGAGTTCATGCCTGGTAAGTGAGCGCCTCATTCACCATGCCAACAACTTAGGCCCCGTTTCTGTAAAGTTTCGTACTTATTTCTCGTTTTACAAGACAGGTCATTCTCTTAATCTTGCCCACATACATGTTTGAAGAGTTTGAATTTGACACAACGACCAGATATGCTCTTTTAGCAATTTTTTTTTTTTTATTGACATGCACAAACTATATCCACAACTCCTGTGCGACTTGGCCACTTATATCATGATTCCCCTTCTAATTTCTTAGCTAGCCAGTATATGGGGAGAACACTCGCAAGTCCCAAAAAGTTATAGCTTGCAGGCATACGAATCTAACATACTGCGTTCATCCTAACAATGAGGAAAACATTTTTATTCAAGCAAGGGTAGTGTTCTCTCATCGACAGTAAACCAGATTGGACTCCAGATGATTCCATCTCATCTGTTTAGAAGGTATCCAACCAACACACTGATGACTGCCATCATACAAACAAATAGGAAAAGAAATCCCACCTGAACTTTCCTTACATCCTTCTTACTTCGCAACGAAGCCTGCAAAGCAAGGAAGCCAACCAATGTCAAGAATCGAAGTTTCTTTCAGTTTCTGAACATGACATATGTGCAGAACAAAGTGAATATGCGAGTGGATGATTGCCCAAGATTATAGAGTGGCCAGAACTTTTCAGCCACCTTAAATTTTGAGTGATCAACAAACCAACTACCACACAGCTTCAAAACTGTTCATGGTTGTGGTCCATCCAAGAAGTTCAAAAAGAAGTAGCAGGCAGTTCTGTTTTTCTCAGGAAATGAAATTCCATTTTTAGGAACATTTGATAGAGCTCATTAAAGAGAAAGGCAATGCTTCAAGCTGACTCACAGGATACATCAAAATAATGTCTGAACTAAGCATATAGTGAGTGATTTTGCCTGAACTAACTGAGCTCTTTTGAACTGTGCTTTGCTACCTTCTTTTCAGTACATTGTGCCCATTTTATCGTGAATCTGGCTAACGCATCCATGGGGTCAATACACTTCTTATGAAGAGGATCATCGCTAGGCAACAGACCGTGGAATTCGTCAGAAGCAAGGATGACACAGTTCACTGCCTGCACCAAAAGAACCTGGATCGCGACTCTTAAAAGGTTCCTCGCTCCTTCCTTGTCTTTTCTCTGCAACGCTTCTATTGCTGGAACTACGATATGCTCTAGAGTTGCTTTGTCGGGTAGCACAACCTCAAATCCCTGCACATAGTTACAACAGTCAAAGGCGACACCAGGAAATTTGTGTATGATTAATGCATGAATATACTTGCATCATTGTAAGAGGTCAAGAGTTCTCGTCCTACCTCAGGAGTGACTCCCCAGTTGCCCTGGCCCATCGCTAGGAACCTCGTAATGGACGAATGTTCGACATATATTTATATTACTGCATGTACATTTGCATATATATAGGTATATATCTATATCTATATATGGAAAATGCTACTACCTATAGCCACAAGGGCGATGGATAATTCGTAAAAAGTGCATTGATATCTATGAAACGTGTAGCAAAACTTGTGATTATGTGTTGATATCTGTAAAATGTGTTTTGAAAGTCCAACTTTTCTGCATTATGTGAGTAGCAAGGCCAGAGATAGAGAGAAAGATGGAGAGATTACACCATAGGTAGTGTACACATACATGAAAACCTCTTCCGTGTCAGTAAAAGTAGTTTCTCGTGAGAAGATGGAAAAGAGAAGTACTTGGCAATTCTCAGAAAAGCTAAAACTTTGGTTTGTACAGCAATTGCATATGCTTCTAAAGTTATTTATTTTTATGGATTCAAGACGAAAAGTATTGATAGCGAGGTTCTCTGTTAGTAAGCCTGGGGAGCAAAACCAACTGCAAAGATCAACATAATACAGAAAGGCATGGAGCAAACTACAAAGAAAATATCATCGGAAATGCAAATCGTTTCTAGATAGAGATTCTTCAGAATTTGGGAATCAACTGATTTCGCTCCTGAGTAAGCTTCTATATTTTAGTTGCAGTTGAAATTTGTCATGCTCGGGACATTCATTATTTCTCTTCCTAGGTGACATACCCCTTCTCTTTTGCATTTCCCCAGTATAATGCAGTACTGTAACCTAGATCAACTGAATAAACTCATGTCCTCTAAAACAAAGAAGCCATCCGTGGACCGTGAGGAAAGGTGCAACTTGTTGAGGATTCAACCCAAAGACGCACACAATTACACGAAGAATAATCAAGCAAAATGTAAAAACAAAGCACTGACACAATCGGGTACATCTGTGGCTTACTAGTTATTCACTCTCTATCAATTAGAGAAAACAATGCATAATACATCGACTGTTGCGTATAGCAAAATATGCAGCCCAAGTACTATATCACCAATCACTGTAAACCCTTGTTTAGTCTGTGAAGTGGCAAACCAAACTAAATCACGCTTCTCAAACCCAACAAAAATATGCCTTAATTCACACAAACTAAAGAACCATACCCATTTAGGCTGTGTTGGGACTTGGGATCATGGATTTATAGTGAGTATCTAGAGAAATGAAAATGCCAGAAACAAAATAAATAAATTCTATCTTCTTCACTTTATTTTGTTCTCATATTCTCCTTTCCCTCCAGAAATCCCTAATTCAAACACAGCCTTAAAGGTTTTTTTTTTGATGGACACAACCTTAAAGTTAGAGCTTCAGTTAAGACTTTTATAAAGATTTCATTCAATTGCTTGCTAAAATACCTGATTCTGTAGTTTTTCCTCATAAAAACCAGCAAGTTGACTTGCATTTGAAGTTAGCACACCTATCCTTACATTACTCCCGGCTTCTATTGGCTTCAGCTTAGCTTCTTTCAGGTCTCTGGCAACACAATCACCCATGTTAAGGAATGGCACAGAACATCCCTTGGACACCTCAAAGAGCCAGGCCTGAGAAATATGGCATGGCATAACAATGCAACCAGCTCCAGACTGTTCCAAAAACACCCTTTTGCGTCTCAAATTCTTGACTATAGTCCCGTGGTTTAATCGAATTCGAGAGCCTTTTCCATTTACAAGAGGAAATGGGCCGGGAGGCTGTCTACTTATTGCCGGATCACTGCATACAACAAAAGGAATGCAGTCTTCTCCATTTCTTGAGCTCAACCAAACAAGCTTTTCCAGGAAAACGAGAGTTGAAAAAACAGATACTCCACCGATGATTCCAACCGTATTTTCTGGGTTGAGAAGAGGATCAGAAGTCCGGGATCTTGAGTTTTTGTTGGATTCGGGTAATTTTTCACCCTCATTTGAATGTACCAATACTGAACAAGCCTGTATAGCTATAGATGGATTGAATCTTGTTCTGTAATGGGTTCTGTTCTTGTTTACTTTAGCTGAAAAGATCGGTGGCCAGTTTACTAAATGAAAGGACATTTTCATGCCTCCATCTAACATCCCTATCTACTCTTAAGGCCTAAAGCCAGTGATATGGCTTATAACTACAAATTTTGTTATGAGAGCTATGAATCTTACAAAATCACTACCCTGTAACCAAATCCACCACTAAATACTTGAAGTTTCCGTGGGATTTCATAGCCATTAACTGACAAAAGACTCAAATTCTCCCATGAACAAAACACCTAAAACTAGTGAATGTTGAATTAATCGGTTAGCCAAATTCGTTTAGAGCGAAAACCAAGAACAGGAAATCAAGGATACATCACAAAAACCATAAAGTGACATCTTAATTCTCATCTTTCCTTTTTTTATGAATATCAATTCTCATCGAAGTTTACAAAAAACTGAAACTTACCTTTGAACAAAATACCTAAAACTAGTGAATCTTGAATTCATCTGTAAGCCAAATTCCTTTAGAGCAAATTAAAACCCAGAACAGAAAACCGAAGATACTGAATGAACAACTAAGCTAGCTATATATAGTAGCTCCACCAAAAGGCCCAGATGGTTCTTCATTTAACTCTGGAATATTCACAAACAATTAGACTGTAGACCTCAACATCAGTGAACAGAGATATTTATGATGGTCGCCATTTATAAGGGCCCCTGTGACTGCAAATCAAACACTGACTGTCCAATCAGAGAAAGTTGAGAGGAATTACACAATTGATGTGAATGTACCACCAGCTGCCCATCCCATTGCATCAATTGTCTACCGTTCAAAGCTGAAGAAATGATTTTAGATCACCTCAGCCTCAATGTTGTCTTTGTATGGAGATACGATAAGATTGATAAGAAAGGTACATGGGGGAAAGAATCCGGTCTAGTGTGCTATATGCATGCACAGGGTATTTACTCTGTGGCAATAGCAAACAAGGCAAGTTAGCAACCACCAGTCCAGTAGTCTTCTATATGCATGCACGGGGTATTTATGACTTGCTACAGTGTGCCGAGAAGTTAAAAAATAGCAATGTTGATGCATGCACCGGCTTAGTTTTATTCTGGCACAATCTCTGATTCCATTGGATCAAACCCATTGCATTCTTCGATGTGATCCGTCGGCCTAGTCGCCTAGATGATGTGGAAGATCTGCAAAAGTCAAAGTTGCTTGTCAAATTTGGCACCAAAGGTGGCTTTGCCATTTGTCAGCAGCAACTTTGGCATATCCGTCGAGCACCACTTTGCCATGTATTTGTGCCAAATTTTGATGTTCATGGTCTAAATGAATCATGGGCAGATTTCTGGGTGTGATCGTAAGTCTTTACTTTAGATCGCGGTTATAAAACTGTGATTGAAAGTTCAAATGATCGCAGTTATTTACTGTGATCATATGTCTTTTATCACGGTCCTAAACCGTGGTCTTTCGAGGTGAGATCGTAAGTTCACTGCTTTAGATCACCGCTATATACCATGATTGAAAATGGTAAAAACTGAGATGGAAAACCATTACGCGTGATCTTTTCGTGGCATCTTCTTTCATTTACACTTACTTTCTAAAGTGGGAAAACTTTTTTTTTTTTCCTTAAAATTTATTGAATTATTGAAACGCGGATAAAAAAATAAGTATGAATACAGTATAGTTCAAGCATAATGGTATATTTTTGTTGTAGTGTGCGATTTGTGTTTTCATGAAAATTATCACAACCTGGAGTTGTAACTATTATGAACAAGCTTTAGATTTTTTTTTTTGTAAACTAACCATTTCACATAGATTTTGTGTTTATATTAAATTTCAAATCTTAATGGTGGCTTCCCAATTGAATTTTATTAATTCCTTTTCAGACCAAGCTAAACCAAAATAAAATGATTGCTCTTTTACTTAATGTATCAAACACTTGGAAGGCATCTAAAATAACCTAGTTTCCAGTATACACAAGAAGAATTTCTAACATCCAAACACAAAATTCAATATAAACCCCTGATTTTCGGCAAGTGTAACTTGTGTATTATCATCCAAATATCCCAATCAACAAGGATGGGGACACGTAAATTTTCCCAATGGACTTAAAAGGTAAGCAAAGCAATAGACATATAGGTTCAAATTCAATACTTGTCTAGAGATGGGGGTAAAATAATAGTAAACTTTCCATGGTAGTTTTAAATCTCATAGGCTAGTTGTTAAAAAAATTAACAACTTCAAAGTATCTAAAAATTTAGGCTTTAGTCATTTATCTCGTCGCAAGCAGGGGTGGAGGCACATGGGTACAAGGGAGGGCGGCCGACCCCATTGGCTGCCAAATTTTTATAGGGATAGGTATAATTTTTACCCTATTTTTACCAATTTGACCCCAAATTTTCATAGGAATATGTATAATTTAACTATTTTGACCTCACAAGAAATCTCTAAATTACCCCAACTAACCAAAATTTAGCTATATTGCATATGAATCTAATTTTTGACCTCACTAACCAAAATTCCTGGCTCCGTCCGTAGTCGCAAGAGTTAGTCTTTTAAATGCTGCAAGAGTGAGGTCATTTTTAGGCTTTAGTCTTTTATCTCACTGCAAGAGATAGTCTTTTATGACGGCGCAAGAGTGATGTATTTTTTAGGCTTTAGTCTTTTATCTCGCCGCAAGAGCGAGGTCTTTTATCTCGCTATTTCCCATGCGTCAGTCTTTTATCACACCGCAAGAGTGAGATCTTTGTAGGCTTCAGTTTTTTATCTCGCCGCAAGAGTGAGGTCTTTTATCTCGCTTTTTCCCGCGCATCAGACTTTTATCTCGCCGCAAGAGCAATGTCTTTTATCTATAATCACAGTTTTCACATAACTGAGATAAAATATCTCTAGCTTTTGACTTAAACTGAGATTAAAAATTTAGCCTACAATTTTTTTATCACGCTTTTACTGAAACCGTGATCTTTGTGAACCTCCTTGGCACGCCTTTATCTAATTATTGTAGTAGTGAGTGCAGCAAAACATCTAGCAGAACTACACACTTTCTCTGTTGTGCCACTTTGCCATGTCCCTTATATTATGTCTCATTTGCTTATGATATGCCAGCTCACTATCCTACCAAGAATCATAAAACGAGAAGTAATTATTTACTTGTATATATTGATGTACACATTGATATATTTGTAGCCAAATTAGCCAGGTAGTAAATTGTTTAAGTTTTGTCTGACAACTTAAAACAATGTGGAAAATGCGTTTGATTTGGTTGTTCAGAACGCCTTCAGTTTTTAATCTATCATGTAACGAGCCATTCTATAAAAAAAATACTGTAGTAACGAGCCAAATACAAGTCAAGTTGGAATAGGTTGATTCATTTTATAGAAATTGCAACTTTTAGCAGTTGATGAAACTTTTAGCAGTTGAAGTAAGTGTGTACTATTAGATACTTCTTGTTTGAGAAAGCTGCTAATGCTAGCTGATGGCAGATTTTTTGACAGAACCTTCCAAAAGAGCCACTTTCCAAAACACCTAACTGTCAAACTTGTCTCAACATTTATGCTCTTTCCAGTTTGACAACTGGCCAAATGGTCCATAAGGAAATTTTGTCCTCTATATTGATACCAGTGGCTGGTACTTAATTATTGACTGATTGTTTCTTACTCCAATTGGACAGCAAAAAGTGGCGCGAATCAATTGAAAAATGACACGTAGAAACAGTACAGCCAACAACTTACTATGACTTTTGAGGCAGACAAAAGTTGATGTATAGTCCCCCCTTCTGTGATGGATCATCTTCTCAGCATTTTCTCTTCGGGTTCGGATTCTCCCTCGTCCAAATTGTAGACTGGACGGGACAGTCCAAATTTGGACCATACAGTTGTGTATTCAATAGTTCAGATTTGCTCAAAAACTCTTACGGTGAGAGTTCACTCTTAATGGACGATCCAGATTTGGACTGTGTCGTCCCGTCCAAATTAAGGACCAGAGAGGATCCAATTCCTTTCTCTTCTACAGTCTGCAGTTTGAAGTACAGGAATCAATAATGCTTGTCTCAGTTATACATATTAATCAGAAGGTACTAGGCCTGCGGATCTTTTGGGGGCCTTACTCCAAGATTTCTGGCTGCTCAATTTTTGTAGGCAGAACTATATAAGACCATTCTCTGAAGAATTACATTAATTTGAGAATCCTGCAGATGCGATGACCGTTGTCTAGAAAAAAAATAGACGATATAGTAACTATTGTATACGATCATCCGATCAAGTCGAAATTTTTTCCATGGATGCTTAGGGCTGGCCTTGATATTTTAGGGGCCTAATGCGTATTTTGAAAAAGGGAGCCCTAATTTTTCCTTTAGTCTTCTATGCTGGGCACTAAAAAAATTGTATATTGGTTAATAAGAATAGTTGGAGGCTCTAATAATTGATTTCTATACGTTTTTAGAGATGCCCTAAGACGGCTGCCTAGGGCTTCGTGGACCTTAGCTCAGGGCTGACTCCGTGGAAAGATATAGGTCGAGGGGCTAACACTAGGCAAGTCATATTCCCTTACAACATTTTTCAGGAGAAATAAGCCTTCATGTCAATTACCTCTCTAGTCTGCTGTTTTAGTACAAGAGTATGTTGAATCAATGTCTTGCTGTTTTCTTCCATGGTTCATACAATTGGTTATTGGAAAGTTATCTTTTGAGCTAAAATAACTGTGATGGGAAGGATTGTCACCACGGACTGAGCTTGTCTCTGGTCTACACATTGAGCGGACGGTGCTATCTAAACTTGTGTATTGCGGATGCTATTATAAAGACAAACAAGTCATCATTTTGTAGGCCTTCTTGTGATATCATTCACGAGAAAAAGAATGAAGATGATTTCTTGAACCTAACGACGTGATACCACGATCTCTTTCTTCAGAGAAATCGTGCCAAAAAACATTGTGATTAAGACCATTCAATTTTATTACTAAAACTAAGGACGATAAATCATCAGATAGCTGCGACAATCGGATGATCAGTTGGAGTTATATCGTGCCCCACGCGAAGGAAGATGTAGAGTGAGGGGCTCACACTAGACTAGACAAGCCATAATTATTTTTTACACCATTATTACAAGAGAAAATATCTCCTCCATATCAAAGCAAAGCTTATCTACTAATTATTACCTCTGGTTATCAGTCCTTGGACAATTATGGAAAGACTGGAATTTCTCGGTGGTTTCTGGCTTTTTATTTAGTTTTTTCTTCTTGACAATGATGTTTACTTGTTTGGATCTGTTAAATTAATGTGAGTTGGGATTTTCCTTAAGATAATAGAGCCATCATATACATGTTGTCACAACCTACGGGATTAGGAAATCCCGCAGTGCAAGACCCTGCAAGGCATCCTGTAGGGCACACACGAATCATCGAACTTAACAATGAATGGTTGAATATAATTTGAGCTTTCACAAATCCTATCCGTTCATTGTTCGGATGAAAATCTGAACCGTTCATTGCTAAAATTGCCGCACTACAGCATCCCGGGTCCCATAAAATATAGCATACATCATATAGGAGAAAATGATAACATACCTCCAAAGGAAACATGTGGAGTCTGCGATTTGTGGAGGACCCAAGTTCACGTGTAGATGTGATCACTTCACTGAGAATTAAACATCAATAAATGCAAGTCAAGAAAAATTATTCAGCTCGCAATTGGTAGGTCCCACGCAGATAGCTCATCCCACGTTGCTATTGCGGGTGTACATTACAAATCGCGTGGAATGCTACTAGTACCTTCGACTTAAGTTTTTTCGAGTCAAGTTGTTAAGCAATTCAACAAACTATTGGTCCCGTAATCCTTCGTAGCTAAGGTTGAATAATTTATGGTCCGTTGTACCTATTCACTTAGGCCAGGCTGCGGAGAACCAACACCCACTAAAAGCAATTTGAAGCAGATAAGAGGGAGACCATTGGACACGGCCATTTTTCACCTTCCAACTAATTGTCCTAACCTCCTCCACAAATTGAACTAATACCTGTAGCCAGTGGAGACAACCCTTGGTAGTTGGTATCAATCAAGTGTGAAAAATCCTAGATCGCCTAGGTATATAGATTTGCTATGTTTTATCTCTTTAATTAATTAACCCACCAACTGAAAATTAAATCAATCTCACCAATGGAAAGCAAACAAATAAAGAACGCCAGGATATACGTGGAAAACCCTAAATGGGAAAAAACGACGGGAAGGAAATCATGCACTATAACTCATTGCACGGTTACAAATAAACCTATACTTACAACCTAGAATCGCTCTCGGTTGACCAACGTTGATTGCCGAATCGCTCGTTCACCGCACCCAGTGCTTGACCGCCGCTGCCTTGAATCGCTTAAGCCTTCCGAGATACTTTTAGAATCCATCGGAAGAATAAATCACTCAATAGAATCAGAGTTTGAAAAGAACTCTTGGAGTTATTCTGAAAGTCTGAAGATCAACGAATCATTTGTTTACTCCAAGAGACAAACTAAAATCTCCATTGGGTATTTCTCAAGTTTGGAGCAAGGGAGAAGCTGCACTCATATATTCGATCCCCTTGAAAACCCAACTAAACCGTATATAAATATATTGCTGGAAAACAGGAAGGTTGCTCGAGCAACTCGAAAAGAACTTGCAGTTAGTGCTCGAGCACCATGTGCGGAAAGATGTTTCTATATATGAAGGGTCTTGATTTCGTGACTCCCTTCCCTTGTCCACGAAATACTTTGCCAAGTCTTCATTTCCTTTGATTTCCTTCCATACAAATTACCTTATCAATCTCACTCTTAATCTTTAATTTCCTTTCCTTATTCAGCTGCCATGTGCACAAAATCCTTTGAGAGTCTTGATTTTCTCCACTCCAATTTTCTTAACCAACTATTCTCTCAATTACACAATATTTGATTTCTTCCACTTCCTAAACAGACACTCTAAAAATAAATAAATTACAACTCGATAAATGAGGATACAATTATATGTGTGTTTTATTGTGGAATTCGCCAACACAAAAAGACCGTGGTTTATCTTCCTAACAAAGTGACTCAAACATACATCCTCTCGGCCATAAATTAACCTCATGGTCACTCGTGAAAGATTAATAATTGTTCTTCACAATTGTACTAATTCACCACTACTAATTAGTACTCTCTGTTCATTTTTAAGTGTCCATTGTTCTATTTTAGTTTGATCCTAAAAAAATGTCCATTTCAAAAAGTCAATGCGTAAAATTTGATAAATTTTCTATTTAGCCCTTTATTTTATATTGGCCTTTCGAAATCCAAAGAAACAAATTAAATGCATCAATTAGTAAAAACGGTATTTCAGGAAAGTTAACAATTTCTAACTGTAACTAATGTCTTTTTAAAAAATTTGACTTTTGAAGATGGACACTTAAAAATAGACGGAGAGATCTAGTACTAATTAGTAGCGGTAAATTACTAAATTTCAAACTAAAAATCACGCTTAATAAAAGAGTACTACCTCAACTCAATCACCATGCTAACACCTTTCATGTGTTAGGTCCAGTTTCATTTTTTTCTCTAAAGTTGTGCAAATGAAGCTAGCTCATACGTCTACAAGTACAAAAAAGTTTCTCTAAAATAGGAATAAATTAACTTTGTTTTTTGAACAGCAAAACAATTTCATTAATCTTCAAATCGTTACAAGAGGAGCAAGGAGATGGCAGCAGGGCTGGTCCTGACATTTGGATTGCCCAAGCCCTACTCCAAACTTGGTTGCCTGCTTATTATTTAATACTATATATATATATATATATATATATATAAGAGTAAAAAAAACATTAAGGTTCTATTGTGCTTTTAGTTTAAATTACATCAAAAAATCAAAATTAAAATAAAACCCTGGATACAGTGTTTTATGATTAGCACAATCCGATTTTTTTCTTAAAAAAAAAAATCTTATTAAGCAAATTCTTCAAATCAAACTACAAGAAAATTGACTTATATTGACATGCAAAAAATCTTCAATAAACTATATTAGTGATGAAAAATTATTGTCACAAAAATATCATTACAGAAGTGTATCTAAAAATATTTAGTGACAAACAGAAAGTTGTTACTATAGCCTTAGGCTATGTGGAGACTTGTAAAAAGAAGTGGAAAAAATGAGAAAATTTTAAAAAAATTCATTTCCTTATTTTCCTAGGTTCCAAATAGATCCTAAAACTAAAATTTTTCCCCTCCTATTGTTTTGGTTGGAAAAGAAAGAGAGAAGGTTAATTTTAAATTTTGTAAATAGTAAAATTTTTTCTATTTTTTATCGTGGGTTTCAAATAGAGCCTTAGTTTCAGTCAGAAGGTATGAGTAAAACAAAAAATTTCAATGTTCGCAGCAAAAGTTGCCTTTGTTCAAAGCCTTTAACCGCGCATGTGGGAGTAAAAGAAAAAGAAAGCACCTCCTGTGAAAGTCGAACCCACGACTGCTTATTTCAAAGGGAAAATGGCGACCAAGGACGTGTTTTGATAATTAATACCTGTCAAGGATACCTATTTCGAATACATGCTGTTGGCCAACAACACTGGAGATTCCTTTATGCAGTACCTTCGTAGCACAATATATATAATATATATCATCAAAAAAAAAAAATATTTTGATTGCCCTAGCCTGGGGTTGCCCAAACCCAAAGCCTTGCAGGGCTTACCCCTGGATGGCAGCAATGTCTAGGATTCGTTACTTCAGAGTAAAGCTTTTTCATTCAAAACGATTACTCCTAAAAAAAAGTAGAAAAGTAAAAGAAGATGCATTTTCTTTCACTTGTTGGAGGATTCTCTAATTTTGTTTTCGAGTTTAGTAATATTATTTTTAAATAATAAGGACTTTTTGATATGAACTTCAACATGTAGAATGAAGTTCTTGGGGAATGTTTGAAAGTTGTCGAACGGAAGTAAAAAGAAAAAGAATTAAGAAAAATAAAATTCCACTATTTGATTTTGAAAAGGGAAATGATAAAATGGGGAAAAAAAATAAAATATTACAGTTAGTTTTTTTTCTTAATTTTTCAAAACACTTTTTTTTTCGTCCCTGACTTTGTTTAAAGTTCCAAACAGACCCGTTTCAGTTTCTTTAGCAAATGGAATTGGATCCTCTCCGTTTCTTTTAACAGTCCGTTTGATCCATTTTCAGACCCTTTCTCTGTTAACTTGATAATTAGGATATCTTTTTACTGTTAGATTTAGTTGAGTACATTAGTCATGCTGAAAATTATAATCGCTTATAATTTAATGTGTTTTCGGAATACTTTTCTTTTGAAAACAAATAGTATCATTGCAGCCACAAATATCAAAACTCATTTTTTTTTTAAATTAAAAAACATATCGAATGATATCCGATAAACATGAATCGTAATATGGATCGAGAGGATTCATTCCTTCCAACTATACTTCCAAGTAAAACATGATTCATTGATTCGTGACATGAAATTCTTGTTATTACTAAAGTGACCCCGAAAATTAGCAAGGTATACGGGCATGACTCATTTTTATTTTTAAATGAATAAACATATCAAATGATATTCGATAAATATGATTTGTTGCATGTCTGAAATTCTTCTTAATGAGAAATTTTTCGGTGCCGAGTGGGTACCACATTACCTGGCTGGCGTGGTGCCCGATCAACACATCTAAACCGTCCAAAAGTGTATTGGATGACCCGAATTAAACCACTCTCTCTTCTCTCTTCTCACCTCAACACTATCTCTCCTCTTTTTCTCTCCAAATCCGAGCCGTCCAAGACCAAAATGGACGGCCCAAATTCACCGAGCGGACACTACGTGATACTTGCTCCGTACTGAAAATCTTGTCCTAATTAATTATTCGAGTGACCCCGAAAATAAGCTGGACTGAACCACTTGGACAGGGGAGGATCCATTTTCTTTCCAAATATACCCCACAAATAAAACCTGGGCAGCATTCTGGACGAGTTCTTTATACCCTAAACCGTTCATTTCACTGCGTTCTCTCTCTCTCCCCACTGGAAAATGGCACATTTCTTCAAGAGACTAGCCAAAGCTGCCCCGATCGCATTCAATCGCGGTTTTACCAGCCAACCCAAATCGAGTCTCACCAGTTTCAGAATCCCCTTTGGAGCAATTGCTGCGTTTTCTGGTGGAATCTCGTACTACTACCATTTCTCCTCACCGAATTTGGTAATTTCTGATATTAATCTCATTTGGGTTTCATCTAGTCTCATTTGGGTTCCATTTAACTTATTTGAAATGTAATGTAAGGTTGTGATGTTGAATTCTTGGCTATTATGTGTTTTGTAATGAGGGTTTTGAATTGTTGGAATGATTGGGCACTTGTTGCGTATGGTTAG
Source organism: Rhododendron kiyosumense (assembly GCA_019656275.1). Classification (NCBI taxonomy): domain Eukaryota; kingdom Viridiplantae; phylum Streptophyta; class Magnoliopsida; order Ericales; family Ericaceae; genus Rhododendron; species Rhododendron kiyosumense. The sequence goes on along the minus strand of BPLS01030956.1, from coordinate 43,583 downwards.
TAATGTACACTATTGCTGCAATAAAAATGGGTAGGTTGGATATTATTATTAAATTATTAATGATTCTGTACACTGTATTAGTGGACGGTAGGATTGGTCTCCTAGGACTAGTCGAGATGTGCGCAAGCTGGCCCCGACACTTGTCATATATAAAAAAGAAGGGTGTGGGTTGGAATGTCTTTCCGATGGCACATTTGGGTGTCCATCTATATATCATCACTTAGAGACTAAGTTCTATTGGCTGGACTAGTGATGAGGGAAGTTGTTAGTCTTGTATAATAAGTAATCTGACTGCACTAATACGAGTGGTTTATTATTAAAAAGTGGTAGGGCATGATACATTGGGGGACACATTTTAATGAATATTTGCGCATAATGTTATGTGAATAAAAAAATAAATAAAGTTATCTATTCGACCACTACCTTTGTCTCCATACCAGCAAGCGCAAAAGAGAAGAAAAATCATAAGCAGAAACTATAAAGAAAAGAGATCTAAAGTCATACAGTTTCGATGTATTGCTACACCTTGCGAGGGCCTGAAGTTGATATCATGTAAAAGGTCCCTTTTGACCTGTATTGCCAACCTTCTATGGTTGTGCCATGACTCATACAGTTTGATGCATTGTGAACTTTTTCCATGAAGGTTGCGGTCATGTGAGTCATTAGATGATCTAATCTCTAGTTAGTTTGAATTTCTTAACATTGCAGTGTTCTGTAGCTCAACTCCAATGACCACAACTGATGGTTGCACCGATATCAAGTACAGTTTATATTGGGGGAAGCTGGGATTTGACTTGTAAAGTTGGTTTACTTCATTTATGGAATGGAAACAATAGTTCCATCACATCATCCACTATTTTTGAAGGCTAATGAGCTAGGTGAGGCATTTTTCCATAAGACAAGGGGTAGGTCTGGAAGCGTTGGGCGTGCAAACATTTAGAATTTAAGTTTTGTACGTACGTTAGATGATCTAAAGATTGTAATGTAGAGAGAGAGGATAAGAATTAAGATTAATAACAAATATAAAAGCTCCTCTAAACCTAAAAATGTATACTTATGTGTTTGTATTGGAGTCGGCGGCTCTCCTATGGTTCCCTCATCCTTTATTTGGTTCATCAATTTTTATTAACGAAAAAAGTTGACGTGTATGTATGTCTGTGCTCTACAAGCCACCGAATAGATACTCTCACTGAGACCAAACATCGACATATTAAGAGAGGAGAACGTGAAGATTTCTAGAGTGTCACATATGGACCTGGCGTTTACGTCCACGTGTATGAACCATCTTTCCGTAAATCTCGCGACTCATAATTATTGGACCCAGGTTGGGCATGGATCTCTGTTCTTATATGAATAGTTATCCGCCAGGGCGACGTACATGGGACATACTCATCCTCTCGGCCAGTCCTAGGTGCTGAGCACTTCTGCATCCCGCATCTCGTAGAGCACTATAAGGGCATGTGGCTTGGACCATTAAGTACTCGGCCATTTGACCCACTACACTTTGGAAACATAGTCTTCATCTATTATCAAATTACTTCGATTCCAGTGCCTCTTCAAGACATGAATTTGAGAAATTTAGTAACATGGGAGTCTTAGCACTTGAACAAAGCATGTACACAGGATATAATTGCTGTAATAAGGTATTTTACCACAACTGGGAGCTGAGAACTTCTGCTTATTTGCTTTTCTGATTTACAGGTCCATTTGGATGAAATCAGTGAAGAAACTGGTCCAAATGGTGGTCTCTCTCTCTCTCTCTCTCTCTCTCTCTCTATATATATATATATATATATATACACACACACACATATATAAAAGATGTATGTATATTCACACACATATTTGTGTGTGTATATAAATATGTATGTATATTATGCATATATATGCATAATGACATGACACTGGAATACTGGATATCTGGACATTGACTCTGGGACCAGTATGAGTCCACTTAATTTGGCAGTCAAGAAACTAAGCTCGAGTTTTTGGTCATACTTTGTTTCCACTTGAATTTTCCATATTGGATTACTCAACAACAATTTCCATATTGAGTAGAACTCTTAATTAGGTCTAAATCATTTACTAGGCAGTCTATTTTTGGGGGAGGATAACGCAGTTTGAATCCAACAACTGTTGTAGAATTTCAAGCATTTTATCGCAGCAACTAGAGGCCATAAATTACACTAGAAAATGTACTCTTAAGTTGTGGTTGAAGTTTGACTAAAAATAGAAACTAGCTGATTAAATACTCAAGTTTTCTATGCATTATTTGCTGAAGCGATTCTTTTTGTGTGTTTTCAGCACTCAATCCAGATAAGTGGATTGAATTTAAGCTGCAAGACAGAGCAAAGGTCAGCCACAATGCTCACTTATTCAGGTTATCCTCTTGTCTTGCTTATTAATACTACTTTCGATCTACACCCTTTATCCCTTTTTTGTTGGTCCACTTTCGTGAAATCTGACTTTTCAAGGAAACATAATTGTTGCACTTGAAAAACTTCTGCTCCACTCGATTCATCTCCTGAGCTGTTTTTTTTTTTTTTGAACAGTGCTTGTTTAGGTGGTCTACAGTTATACGTTGGGAAAACCTTTTTAGGCATAAAGGTTCTTCCCCCAAAAATTTGAACTAAACGCAGTGTGCAAAAGTATTTTAAAAATTAGTATTCAAGAATTGAAACAAGCATACTTCAAAAAATAATTTAAATACTTTTTGAAAAGAAAATCTGAAAAATATAGTCAATAGACTAGATGAGCAAAGCCTTCAACTTTCTTAAACTGCCCTTCAGCGATTGACTTGATTCCTTGAGTTGTTTACTCGAATTCAAAAGAGGGGCCAAATAATCTTGTCAAATTTTGTTCTTTGACATATCATTATATCAATATTGGACCTCCTTGAAACAAGTTTACTTATTAGCCATATTTTATTTTGAGTACTCCTTTCATTTTTTGATCTTCATTAAAAACCTGTTTTGTTTATTTAGCAGTGTTATATTTTTTCGTTCACAAGGGTAGAAAAAGCTTAGAGGGCTGCACCATTATGCTTCATGTAGTGCAAGGATAGAGCAGTGTAGTTTTATTCTTGAGGAATTTGGGAACTCATTGACTCAAATCTTTTTTCTTGCATTGTTTCATTTTTTGGTTAGAAGGAAACTTGTTTTCTCCACTCATAATAACTCATAAGGATATAAAGGCTCAGAGGGCTGCACCATGTGCTTGATGTGGTGCATACTGCGAAGATAGAGCAGGGTAGTTGTCTTGTTGAGGAAATTTGGGAACTCATTGGCTCAAATCTTTTTTTCTTGGGTTGTTTCATTTTTTAGCTAGAAGGAAACTTGTGTAGCTCCTGTCTTCTTGTTGTTTACTTTACGGGAGGCTGGCTTTTCTAAACCCTATATGGATAGGCATCTGTTACTTATTTATTAGTGAACACATGTTGCCTTCTGCCTGCCCCTTTTTAACAAAGATACTTTCCTAAATTTCTTCTATAAGTAAAGGTGTGAAGGCAACATTAAATTCTGAAGTCCAAACAGAAAGTTGAAATTGTTGAAACTACAGAAAGTGTGCTCACTCTGCTCAGTTAAACAACGAAAATCACTATATGTGCTTGTAACAGGACAATGGGTTTTGTTCTAATTGAATCAAGACGGAATGAATCAATGATGTCTAACATTTATGAATGATATCAAAGGTTCATTGCATCTAGGAAAAAAACCAGTTCACTCTATCGAACTAACTGTTTTGTTTCCTTACACAATCACAGGTTTTCATTTGATCCCACTGTCAAGTTGGGTCTTGATGTGGCATCATGCCTTATTACAAGGTATGTTTGGGTATGCTCAATAAGAGGGGCTTCATGGCACTTTCCCGGCCCTAAGATTCAATGCAGTATTGATAACTTTTTTTTTTTTGTAACTATAGGGCTCCATTAGGACAAGATGCTGAAGGGAAAACAAAATATGTCATACGCCCGTAAGTCCTCTTCCAAATTCTAGCATGCTTGTTCCGATATGTTGCTTACCTTTTGTTAACACCTGTTTGATTAGATTAGTACTTGAGAGTTGTCATACCTAGCTTTGTTGTAGGCTGATTCCATGTTGGCATGTTCCTTGATACCCCAACAATGCCTCCCCTTCCAATTTTTTCAGTGATGTCTTGCATGCGAGCATGGTTTTTTATTGTCACGACCACCGCCGCAACCGGTTTGTGCAAACAATGTTTTCCCACAACTTATGGGTATTAACGTTTACGAAAGCCTTTTGAAAGATTCTATTTGCCTGAACCGGAGAGAGGGAGAGGGAGCATCACTGAGTGGCTAGTGTACTTGAAGTAGAAGTTCACTACTTACTTTGGGTAATGCCTTCCATGATTGAAAAGTCACTTACTGGCCATCCTTGCAGCTTAACTATTTTGACCTTTTGAACCAAAAATTTGGGGGGGAGAGAGAGAGAGAGAGTTCCTAATACAAAAAGCATTAGAGAGCTTCCGATGTACATGAAGTGTATGTGTACAACTTGTCAACTTACTTTAGGTTATGCCTTCCACTGATTCAAAAGCCAAATAGTGGCAGTCCATGCTACTGAACAATTGTTTTATTTTCATGACTAAAATAACCGTCTAGTGGTGGTTTTATAGCGCAACATTTTCTGTTCAAATTCCTCTAAACTGTGGATATGTTATTTGGTGTTGCATTGTTAAGCTTTAAATCTAGGCTTAAATCTACTACTTGGTTTGTCTGAAGTGTCTCTCGTTTACAGATATACTCCTATATCAGATCCTGATTCTAAGGGATACTTTGACTTATTGATTAAGGTACGTGTTTATTTTTTGGTTCAATTATTGTGATTGTATTTCTTCTTAAGCTGAAATTTGTATAAAGTTGCTCTTTGCTGTATAGATATACTGCTCTTTTCTTTTGAATTTTCATCTCCTTGACCTTGCAAATTATTGAAGGTGTATCCAGAAGGGAAAATGAGTCAGCATTTTGCCAGCTTAAAACCGGGCGATGTAGTAGAAGTGAAAGGGTAAGTCTTGCACACAAGCAACTAGTAGACAACTAATTTTTGCTTAGCTTATAACCATTGAACTATTTTTGTTTCTTGCAGACCCATTGAAAAGCTTAGATATACTCCGAATATGAAGAAACACATTGGCATGGTAAGGATAGGGCATCTGTGGTTCCACTTTTTTTTGTGTGATTACCAACAAAACTCTGTGGTTCCACTTTATGTCATTACCATTCAAGGAAGTGTAAACAACCTGATACCGAGAAAAACATAGAGGTAAAAATATAAAATAAATGAAGGGTACTGTTATTAGCTTTCAACTACTGGAGGGGTAAAGAAAATGACAAGATATGATGGTCTGAAGGGCACATTGTTCTTGATGCGTTTTTCTTTAGTGACACTTTTCCTTCACATAAGGATTCATCCGCTTTAGGTCATTACTATTCAAGGAGGTCAAAACAACCCGATACCAAAAACACACAAGTGCAAAAAATAAGATAAAGGGTTGTTTTATTAGCTTTTAACTACTGATATGCACAAGAAAATGTTTCACAGTTAGACCGTTTGAAGAGGACATTGGTCTTATGGCATTTTTCTGTTGTGGCATTTTTTCCTTTGGATAGGAAGACATTACTTTGTAGGCTTCACGCCTAGAAAGGATGGCCTATTGGAATGATTGAATCAGATCTTTAATCTTTTTTGTTTTCATGCGGTTGCAATTTGAAATGCCTTGTCTCATACTGACACTTTATTAGGTGATATTGTTTTGTCAGTTTTTAAATTTCATATTCTTGATTCAGGAGGTTATGGGCTTATGGCTGGCTGCATAGTAGAGGGTAGTCATACTCCAAGCAAAAATCTCATTACCCATACTCTTAGCATTGATTCTCAATGCTGATAACTTATATTACTGACAACTCTTGAGGTTTTGCTTTAGTACTTGATTTTTCCCAAAATGAAAAAGCAGAGAAAACTAGTGGGTATGTCTATTATTTGGCTTTCTGAGGGCAGCCTAAGTCTGATTTGGTTAAATGCATGTCTTAGCAATGTCTTTTCTCATAGTCCCTTCTGTAGTCACTTCAACATATAGGTTGACAATGCATCCGTTGTTGAGTTTTTACTTTATAAAGTGTAACTGTTGAATTTAAGTATCTACAGTCACGTTTGTTGCAAAATTATAAACAAATGCTTCTCGTTCAGATTGCAGGTGGCACAGGCATTACTCCAATGCTTCAAGTAATTGAGGCTATACTAAAAAATCCTGATGACAACACGCAGGTAACCTATTATCCCTTCATTTTCTGCTCTGTATTTCTCAGTTAATTCCACATCTTCCCTTACATCTTCAGATTGTTTTGGCCTGATTTGTCTGTAGTTATGACCAGAACATACAATTTTGACCGTTTAAAATGAAAATATGTAGACAAGTCTCTCTCTAGTCTCTACTTATCATTAATTAAATAAATCTCTCTACAGGACTATTTTGTGGCTTAATAGGACTCAAATCATTTCAGGTTTCTCTGCTTTATGCTAATGTTTCCCCAGACGACATACTGCTCAAACAGAAGCTTGATGTACTTGCAGCAAGCTACCCAAACTTAAAGGTGTGCCATTTGTTTCAGCACTAAATTGCTGTTGTATGTCCTAAATTTTGCTTTTTCTTCTAAACTTGAAAATTTCTATGTCATGGTGCAAAAATCCAGATATTCTACACGGTTGATAATCCATCGAAGAATTGGAAAGGAGGTTCAGGTTACATAACGAAGGATATGGCTGTGAAAGGCTTACCTGCTCCTAGTGATGATACTCTTATACTTGTAAGTTGTTCGCTGACGTGAATTTCCAACTCATTTAGTTTTTAATCCAGTTTTGGTACTAGATGTACAACCTTTGGTATTATTCAGTATTTAATCCAGTTTTGCTAAGTAGCATAGACACGGACACGTGGACATGCGAATGCACAAACTGTATGACATTGGGAAACACGTGATGTATTCATCTTGTAAGTTATTCAAAAGGGATGGAGAGTGGATAATTTGCATTTTACATCGTTACCATGAAGAGATTCGTCACATTGGATGGTTTAGTGAAGTGTAGAGTCGGTTAAGTGTTCGTGCTACATATTTAACATATTTAATAGTTTCTAACTAAGGTGCATTGAAGGGGTGTAGGGACACTTTTAGGAGTTTCCAATGAGTATCTCCCTGAGGCTGCTCGCTTCCTCCATAGAAGTGTCTGTGCTTCTTACATTGTGTGTCTGAAACCTTTCTAAGATTTACTAGTCATAATCTTGACGGAGAAAAGTTGTATTCATCAACTAAATTTTGGTTCTGAATCTTCTAATCTTTTGTCCTAAGGTTCTTCAATGTTGGAAATAGTAAGAAAATAACATAAAGTTGAAAAGGTAATTAAACTTTCTTTTTCAGCTGCAATTTATTACCTATGGTTGGAAACGAACGCCAGGGTGTTTGGTAGGGGTGTGAAGTCTGTAAATATGTTGATTGAGGCAATCACAGCGGGTGTTAGGGCCAGGGTGTGTTCGTTGAAGGATCATAGCAGAACTGCAGCCAACAAGGAGATATGTTTGAGATGAGGGTTCTCCCTTAAAGTTTTGGGAAGCGATCATGTTTGATTCCTGATGTTGGGCTAGCTTTTTGATGTTTCTCTTTGTTTCTGTGTTGCTCCTTGTAGGAGCTTTGTTTTTCTCTTTTGTGGAAGGACCGAGTCCTTTTTGTACATGGTGTTTTGGTGAATAAAATTGACATTTACCAAAAAAAAAAAAAAAAGAGTTGAAAAGGTCCTCAAACTAAATGATGTTTTGCTCTCAAGGAAAATAAATCAAAATTGAATAAGGTGAATGCCAAGCTTTCTAACATTTTAGTTAATCACTGCTAGAGCACTTAATTTGTAGTCCTAAGCTGTCCCTAATCCCTTTTTATTTAGCTATAAAGGGGCATTATGGAGGAAACTACTTCTGTAATCTGAGGCACAAAAATTGGATAAAGTAGAGAAAAGGAAAAATGTGCCAACTGAAATTACTGAATGATTATCGTTGTGTATCCCGCTGTTCAAAACGTGTCATTGTTTCTGTTTAGAAGTCCTCCGATATGAACGACTAACTTAAAGCATCATCGTTGCTAAACACAAATTATTGTCTTGGAAACCAACTTAGTGTACATTCCACTAGCCCGAGTATAGAATAAGATTGTGGTCAGATTCTTTAGAATGGTTGATTTCCCTATCATTTATTTGATTACTAAAGTCACTTTCTTCTTCAGGTATGTGGCCCCCCTGGAATGATGAATCATATATCCGGTGACAAGGCAAAAGACCGCTCCCAAGGCGAGGTAAGAAAAGACATTAAGCGCTTCATGTATCGATTCTTCACCTTACGATTACCAGATTTTCACTTCCCCTAATGCATTTGCTGCTTTATTCCCTCTGTTGCAGGTCTCCGGCATTCTCAAGGAACTTGGATACACAGAGCAAATGGTCTACAAATTTTGATTGACGCAAGGAAATCTGTTTCTATTACTCTGTTAGTGCAATTTTAGCAATAAATGGATTTGAAGGTTACTTACTGAGTAAGAAAACCAAGAGTTCAACGAGCGTAGCAATAATTTTGGCCAAAAAATAACATTTTTGTGAAACCGGAAAGCCTGAGCTTTGAATTTGAAATACGAAGAACCACATTATCCTCGCCTTTTGACTACTACCTGTCGTCGTGAATTGTGAGTGAGTGATTCGGTTAATCACTTTCGGTTGGTTTAAGGAGGCTTACAGTTGTTATTTTTTTCCATTATTTCTTTTTGATTAGGCTACTTTTGGATCTAGTTTACAAACAGTTTCTCTCTTCAGTTTTCTGTGTATCGGAAAAAGACTGTCTGTTTGTCGTACTGGCAATAGCAATTGCACAGATAGCGCCCTTCGGGCAGGAATGGGAAATCCTGTAGTGTAGCCCGCACTACAGGGGCTGTAGGGTGGCCGATCCTACCGTTCATTTCGACGTCGATGGCTTGGGTTTAGGCCGAACTCCTATTGATCTGAACTGTCCATTTGTTCGAATTAAAATCCGACCCGTATGGACGGTCGGATTGCTGCCCTACAGCCCTGCAGTGTGAGCTGCACTGTAGTATCCCTCGGGTCTGTTCGGGCAAGGTCTCTGGTGAGGTGTGAAACATGTGCTGGTCCAACCTATTTATTTTCGTGCTTTAACGTGCTTAGTGTCGTGTCTAGCTTTTTGTTAATTGTGTGCTTTAACGTGTTTAGTGTCGTGTCTAGCTTTTTGTTAATCGTGTTGTCTCACGTCAAGACATTGCAATACTCTCGGTCAATCCTTGTTCATGGGCACGTTACAATTCGTTTCGTGCCGTGCCAATGCTTGTGCTCATGCTAGTTCATAATCGGGCTTTATTAAGTTAGAGAAAACACTATCGATAAATTCTTTTGGGAGTTAAAATAAAGGACAATTAACGATCTTTGTTTTAAATAACAAAATAGATTTGAAAGAAGGGAAAAAGAATAATAGTTCCATATTATTCAAGTTATTTAATTGGTTATAAAAAGAGCAAGCGTTTTTTCCTTTAATAAATTCAGTAAGATTAATTTCGTTTAAGAACAAATAAAAATAGTATACTTGTGTTCTTGCTTGTGTTGTGCTGTCTTGGTGATTTATCATGCCCATACCCATATCTTAAAACTTATGAATAGTATTTTTCTGGATTTTTGTGGGGCCACTCCAGGCGTGTGCGGTGGACGGTCACCGCATCCCAAGCGATGGTCGTAGCATTTCTGGTGGAGTTATGCTTGTGCCGTACTTGTCTCTACCCAGCACCTAGATTTAGGGTCTAGGACTTAATTAGGTGTTTTATACATTAGTAAGATATTAGTTGTTGATTAATCGGCTAGCCGGGAATTAGTCAGCTAGGGAACGACTAATCCAAGGATATATTTTCGTGATTTCTAAAAAATTTGGGGTCAAAAGTATAATAATTTCGTTCTGTCTCATGTCAAGACATATATACAGGTGGTTAAATGGTAGGAGATATACATCATATTATTCAAATCCTAAATAGTAGTAGTATATATTTTAGTTGTTATTTTTAGTTTTGATTCTTTTATTCCTAGTCTTATGCCATTTCTTACTTCAACTTTGGGGGATGAAGATATTTTTCTAGATAACATTGCAAAATGCGACTAATCTCCGGGCACCATTAGTCCTTAATTTGTTGGCCTAGGTTCTAGAAGGGTTCTCTTCCGTCCGAGTAGCGTCAAGCGATTTTTAAAACATTAGACACCTGTAGACAAATCTGTTACCTCAGCAAAAAAATTGACTTGGCAAAAGTCGAAAGAAATGTTCCATTGGTGGGTCGAAAATCTTGTCAGATTTTGTAATGTCATTGCGCTTAATTTTGCAAGTTTCAAATCCTAAAAGATACCGGGGAGATATTTTTTTTTTTAAAAAAATGAACAAATCCACCCATCTATACGTGTTGTTTGGTCCCCAATTAATTGGCCTAAGAGTTTGGTGTTTCTCGTCCGTCCGCCCAACACCTAACAATTTCTAAAATACTATACACATGAAAGACGGATCTGTTGCCATCGCCAAAAATTCTCCTTTCAAAAGTGGAAGGAGATGTTAATTAGATTGGTGGGTTGAAAAATCTTGTCAAATTTTGTAAAGCCGTCCCACTAAATTTTGCACAAAGTTTGGGACTGACAAATTTTGTTGAATCGGTGACAGAATTTTCGGTCCAATGGTGAAGATAATAGGTTGTTCAATTAAAAATGACATTGGTGGAGAAATATTGACCTTTAAGGTGTTGTACCATTGTTAGCCAGTAATAATTAGCTTTTGTTCTTCGAAATAGTTAATCACTGGAGATAAACACATAGAGAGAGTTAAACACTAAAATAGATTTACTCCCCACTTTCATTATTCCTATTTTGAAACTCATTAGGTTCACCCAACTATTTTGAAATCAACTAGGTCTATTTTGACAAAAATACATTTATGTTAAAATATACTCCCTCCGTCCCAAATTGATTGTCCGGTCCGCAAAACGGAGCGTTAAAAATAATGCAATTTTTTCAAAAAAAAATTCAAACTTTTTTCACAAATTAAAAATATTCATTGATATCTAGTAAGTTATTGAAAAACTTTTGATTTTTTCTTGCAAAAATTATATTATTTTTAACACTCCGTTTTGCGGATTGGACAATCAATTTGGGACGGAGGGAGTATATTATTTTCCTCCCACCACATCATTGCCGGAAAGTTGGTTGGGAAAGTCACTGGCGCAGGAGTTTGCCAGAAAGTTGGCCGGTGACAAAAATTAACTTGGCCGGAAAAGTCACCGGCGCCGGGGATGATGATCGGAGATGGTGAACGGTAGGGAAGAAGATGTTTGACCGATTAAGAATTAGATGTTGACAATGATGACTATTTGATAATAAAATTAAAAATAAAAAGTAATGGTACCAACACAGACATACATGGTTGGTTATGTATGAAAATCTATCCAAAGCTGTTTTCTGTCTTTCTAACAACACAGACAGATATTAGCCTTGGTCCAAACATCTATAGTGGACCTTAGACTATTTTTTTTTTTTTACAGAAATTAACTTTATGCAGCGACACTGCAAATACCCAATATTCAAGCTTTAGAGAACACTGACTACATTAGAATAAGAAATGATGTAAGATTAGTCGTATTTTCCATTTTGAAAAATAACAACTCTTCATGTCTCTCAAACTTAGAATAAGAAATGACATAAATTTAGTCGTATTTTCCATTTAAAAAAATAACAACTCTCCACATATCTCAAACTTAGAATAAGAAATGACGTAAGATTAGGAATTTAAAAAAAAAATCAAGATTAAAGTAAGAACTAAAATATGTATTTTTAGGGTTTGAATAAGTGAATTCTTGATATAATATGCATATGATGTACTTTATAATATTTTTCGTACGAATCATCTTTAGCCCCTTGTACTTCTTAATATTGCACATCTCACCCAAAGTTTTTTCAAAATTATGAAATGTACCCCCTGATTAGTTGCTGCCTAGCCGATTACCCCCTAGCTGATAAACTCCCGACTAATGTATAAATTAAACACGTAATCACTGCATAGACACTAAAATCTAAGCGTTTGGTCACCGCCAAGGCCGACTTTTAGAACACTGCCTAGAGCTAAACCTTTTGTAGTTTACCGAACTGAGCATGAAATGCTTTTCTGTTATCATTAGCAAAAGAAGAAAAAAGGCATTAAATGCTTGAAGAAGTTGAAATTCATAGGCATAGCGCTTGTGAAACAAAACTTACCCCGTTCACGCTAGCTAGTGATTAACTTGTGCACTACAATTTTTTGGTTTTGTCTTTATTCAAATTTTTTTCACGTTTGTTAGTTTTACGTCAAATTTTTATGTGATATGGATTCGTCTTGACAAGAGGAATCAAAAAAGTAAAAAATTATGACTTTTACACAAGTATTTTTGGGAAATATTCAAGAAAAAGTCCAAAAACTGATTACTCTCATCGAGACAATCTTATATCACATAAAAATTTAGTGTAAAACTAACAAACAAAAAAAAAAAAAAATATTGAATTAGGACAAAACTAAAAATTATGCTGCATAAGTTAATCACTAGCGTGAACACCCAAATTTACAACTTCATTCTTACTATCCTACATACATATCCTTTCTTCCTATTCAGATTGGCAATTTTATGTATTTTGCGTTTATTTTCATTTTGCAGCTTGAATCATGGTGGTATGTTTGTGGTCAATGATTTGCTGGAATGTGCTGTAAAGAGTTTAATTCTTCGATCCGCTGATGCTTCTTCCTACTGTCAAATTCACCCAATATCTGATATTAATTGTTTGAATTGGTAGGGAAGAGGTTATGCACCAAAGTTACAAATAATTTTTTTTTGAATGGCAAAAATAATTTCATTAATCTTTGAAATTGTTACAAAACTAATAGGAATAAGGAGAACGACATCGTATTCCTAAACTAAACGAATAACAATCTTGGCTGACCAAAGACATCCATTGGGACAAAACTCACACCTAAATGGGAAGAACCTGCTCACTTGATGTGGCAAGCCCAAAAAACAAGAAAAACCTAAAAAAACCCAAAAGAAAAACGACCACCACCACCACGATTGCCGTCAAACAGCCACCATCATCACCGGTGCACCACCCGGACCCTGATTTGCCCGGGCCCAAACAACGGCAGTAAAATATAGCGGAGTTCATTACAAATATGTGCGACTGTTGGATGTAGCAGCCTTTATTTGGCTACAAAATTATGATTGATTAACAAAACAATGATTTGATAGAAAACTTTGGTTATTGAAAAATAAATATGATTTGATCTTTACGTATTACTCCTCTGTTCCGATTTGTTTGTCCTCTTTTTAACTTATACATATCCCAAATTGACCGTCGAATTTCAAAATAAAAAGATCGGATTATGTAAATATACAAATCAGATCAAATTTGATTTTCGTAATAAGTTGAAAATCCGAAATTAGACAAATAAATCGGGACGCTGGGAGTATCATTTTCTGTTGGCGCTTCTCAACCTTGTTGATGCTATTGAGGAAGACTCCATTAATGCCTCAGACCAGACTCCAGGATCGGTGGGTAACACTAAAAACAAATAGCAGTTTCGCCAACGAGACAAAAATAATGTCATCAGCAACAAAATTTTATTAATTAATTTAGTTTTTATATATATTCTTCTCGCGTCATTTATTATTCTGTTTGCGTATATATCTGCGTATGCACAATACCCTAGTTTTATATATGTAGGCGACGAAGATGTTCACAATTTTGTAGCTCATGATGATCAAAGCCGTTAGCAACCCACTCTCCTAAATATTGTTATTTTCGTGGTGACATAGGTCGATCGGTACTTTAATATATGTGGGCGACGAAGATGTTTACAATTATGTAGTTCATGATCAAAGCCGTTAGCAACCCACTCTTCCTAGTTGTTATTTCCGCGGTGACACAATTAGTCGATAGTTTAATATATATATATGTGAGCGACGAAGATGTTCACGATTTTGTAGTTCATGATCAAAACCGTGAGCAACCCACTCTCCTAGCTGTTATTTTCGCCGCGACATAAGACGATAAAATTTTAGTTTGTTAATTGTTAAGTAGCTTTCTAACTGTGCTGACCCCAGCCGGGAATTAATTTGTCAAAATTAATCGGCCAGTCTTTGTCACCTGTTAAACAATTATACCGAATCCGTATCATATCTCCCTCGACTCTTCTCCCTAGCTTCAATACAGAAGCAAAATATCTTCCTTGATTCTTCTTTCTATTAACAAACGGCTTCTGTAATTCACTTCTGTAATATCCAAGATACATTACCACCTATATATGTGGATCGGATCCTGTCCATTTGGTACCTAGCTACCAAGTTCGGTCCATTTGGTGCATCCAGACTGTCTATTAGTGTTTTGGATGGTCTAAATGCACCAAATGAACTGAACTGATCGGTAGCCAAATTTGACGGGATCCGCCCCCTAGCTAGCTAGTAGGCTGATTTGCGTAAGACTGGGTTATTATTTGCAGTCACTATACAGAGTTAGCCCAATGAAAACCTTGGTTATGCTGTATGGAATATATATATCTAGAGGGGAGTTGGGTATCATGCATGCTGCCTAATTAGTACTCCACAAGAATATTTATCTATGGTTACGTTGCGATCTGATGATCTCACCGTATATTTCCTTTATGTCATACGCCTACAACTATATGCGTAGATTGCGTATAGGAAATTTGAAAATCGCATGAGTTCAGCATCCGGTTTCCTATTTAATACGATAGGATGCAGCAGATCATAGTTGCAGACCAGAGAGAGAGATAGAGAGAGCTAGCATGGCTGGTCTGCAAAGGTCTGCAATATCCTTTAGGAAACAAGGTTCCTCAAGGTTGGCATGGCTAAACCAAGCAATGCCGAGAGATCAACAAGATGGAGAACAGCGAAAACCCGAAGGACTGAGGCTAGCACGAATGCAACAACAAGATGGTGCAAGGGAGAAACCCAGAGTCTCAAGCCAACCGCAATCAATGAAACATAGTCGATCTGATGGTGATCTTTATCATCACGGCGGTAAGGATGTTAAAGTGAGCATTGCTGCTTTGCCAAGGTCGACGATATCCTTTAGGAGACAAGGCTCATCGGGGGTAGTATGGGATGAAAGCTTCTTTGCAGCAGAGCTGAACCAAGAAAAGCCGAAAGAGCAGCCACCACAAGCTGCTTTGCCAAGGTCGACGATATCCTTCCGAAGACAAGGCTCATCGGGTGCAGTATGGGATGACAGTTCCTTCTCAGCGGAGCTGACGCAAGAAAAGCCAAAAGAGCAGCAAGATGGAGAAATGAAAATTTTTGAAGTGCCAAGGCCACTGCAAAGGAAACCTAGTCAATCCAAGCAAATTATTATGAGATATAGATGTTGCAAGATTGAGGATGTGTTTGACAACTCAATTGTTCGGATTCGCTTAAGCGCACCTCAACTAATAGCAGGAGATCGATCCCACTGTCCTCCAGCGAAAAGCCCAATAAAAATTGGGACAAAGCCCCGTAAAGACTGGCACCAGAAAAATTAATAGTACCTAGAAAGTTTCAACCAGAGACCTTAAGAGATTGCAAACCTATAAATCTCAGTTTTGACCACCAAGACAAACCCCTCGGGGTTGACACCCCTTGATCAACCCGCCTTCTCCTAAGGTCTTTGGTTGCGACTTCTGGGGGCAGTGGCGAACCGGAAGGATTTAAAGAAACGGAAACAAGCCAAGTATGAGTCATGGTTTTAGTGCATGTCGTTTTTTTGCCGTGTGAAACTTCTTGAGTTGAATAATGTTCGAGTCAGTAAAACGTAGGTTGTGTGATGGGATCATATTTCCTCAGTTTATGTTGATGGGACCATGTTTCTTACTCATAAAGGTGTTTCTCCCGGTGTGTTCTTGTGTATGCTTATTTCATATGATGGAGTTCAAAACCAAGTTCAATAGAACTATCTCTCTCTCTCTCTCTCTCTCTCTCTCTCTCTCATACTGCATATGATCTTCAACCCACACCTAATCAGTATTATCTGATACACCCTGACATTCAATTTATGTGCTTTGTGAAGTTATGCGCACGGTCACATTTTCTATTCATATTAATGAACTTTTGACTCAAGACTTGTAGGCCTGTTGTACGTGCCCTTAATATAGGTTTTGTTTTGATCCAAAAATTGGATATAGGTTTTGTTCTGATCCAAAAATTGGATCCGAACCGTTCGTATTGTCAAGCCTGATGAGTACTACATGCATATCAAAATTGAAGTCGATCAGACAATGAAAACTTCATAGTCGAAAGGAAAATTTAAATTTTCCTTTCTTCTTAACAAGAATAATATTCTTCGATCACTGATGCCTTGTTTGGTTCTACATTTGAAAAAAAAAATTCAAATGAAAAAACACTCATTACTCATACTTTCAATCATTACTCTCATTTCTCTCTTCACTTATTACGCATATTTTTAATCATTACTCTCATTTTTCTCTACTCATTACCCCTATCTCCAATTATTACCATAATTCGTACCTCAAATCAAATCAAGGGTTCGTTCATGAATTACACATACATAGTTCAAATTTCTGACCTCACTTATCGAAAATTCTGGCTTCGTCGCTAGTAGGGTGTCAACATAGTTGAGATATTACTTTTGCATTGTGATGCTATCATCTCTAGCCTCTTCCTATGTTCTCCTCTATTATATCAATAAAAAATTTTGCCAATCAAATAAATAAATAAATAGCTATGTGATAAGTATAAAATAACCTCCCAAGGTCAGCTCAGACCAGGAAGCCCAGCACAATACGAAGGGCCATGTAGAAGACCCAGTGACGCAGGGCTTAGCTTGAAGAGCTGAACTCAATGGACCAGCCCAGGGGCGAAGGTCATCCCAAGGTCAGTCCAAACTAAAGAGCTCATGGGCACAGCCCTAAGGGCTCAAGCTAGAGTCCCAAAAGCATGGAATCTAGCTTATAAGAACTAGCCTCTATTAACCAGTCCAAGGACGGAGGCCAGCTCACAAGTATAGCTCATAGAAAGATACCGACCTCAGCTCACCAGGTGAGCTCGGCAAATATGACAAACCTGCAGCCAGACTTATAAAACACTCCATAAGAGAGGTTCGTACAGTCTAGGGGACTCAGAGAAGAGTTGGACTTTTATCCCCTTTCTAGAATAGCCAAGGCCATATTTCATCCCAAGGGATGGGGCTGCAAATTCCAAGGGATAAATGTGAGAATTAAACCCATGCACATCCCAAGGGATGGGGCTGCGAATCCCAAGGGATAAACGTGAGAAATCCATGCACGAATGGAACTTAACGAGCAACCACAAGCCTTATCTCCTCAGAAGAGATCAAGCTACGGTCCACAAAGGATAACCACAAAGATCCATGTACTACGAAGACTCCTAACCTTGATGACAATCACACAGTCCAAATGAGAGGAGAACCCCTAAGAAGTCCTAAGGTGAGCACCTATCTATATCTGCCATGAGTGGATGAGACTTAAAAGTTCCGGTCCCAAAAGATTCCTCCCAAAATGCCTATATAAAGATCACACCGCCATATCACAAAGGTATGCAAACAATACGAAACTCATACTCAGTCCATTCTCTCCATATCTTGACTGACTTAGGCATCGGAGGGGCGATGGCGACAGCCATGCCGGTGTCCATAGTTTACCGTTTCTGTTTGCACGCCGAAAGCCGCTTCATCCGTTGGAGGATCAGATGGACGGTTGAGGTGCCCCTCATCCGGAGGTGACCAAAAACCGCTTCATCACTATGTAAATCTTGTTTGTACGAAGGGTTGTCTTTACATATGGGGTTGGTTGTATTTGTTTACACGAAGAGTTGTCTTCAAATGAGGTTGCTGTAGCTGTGTTGGACGCACCAAAATACGTAGGATAGGTTTGAATTACGGAGTAAAAAGTACTAAGTAATTAATGATTTTTTTTATTGATTCGTCTCGATAAGAGAAATAAAAAATGTAGAATTTGTTGATCAAAACTCAACTTTTTTTTTTTTTTTTTGAAAAAGACAATCTTTTTGACATATTTTGTGTCTTTTTTAAAAAAAATTATAAGTTTCGGTTCTAATTTTATACTTTTTTAATTTCTATCATCGAGACGAATTAATAAGTCACAAAAATTTAGCGCAAAACTAACAAATGTAAATTTTTTTTAAATAAAGACCAAAAAAAAAAAAAAAAGTCACTCCTCCATTTTCCATCCAAACCCACCCGTAGTCCATTGAATTCTAATGCCTTTTATTTTATTGGGGTGACATGCTTGAGACATTGGAGGCATACAAAATGTTTCCAAAATCAATAAAACATTATAAATTGCACGAAATCCACTCCCATGAAAGATTATTAAACGAGGACGGGGATAGCTTTGTAACCATGGGCGCACCCAGTATAGGAGAAGTGGGGTCATTTGACCCCACTGAGTTCCAAAATACCGTTAGAGTAAGTATAGTTTTGATGAGTATTTTATAATTTTGCCCCAAAAGATAATATTCTTGCCCTGAAGATCCCACAAAATACATGTGTTACAGATATTTGACCCCACTGCAACTAAATTCTGGGTCCGCCCCTGTTTGTAACACGGTTGACCTGATCGTACCACGTCGACAAACAAAGAAGCTGTCAAATCCGAGGCATCAAGCATTGACTATGAGTTTCTGAGTAAATTTCATTGACCTCCATTAAGGATTCCTGACGCCGGCAGAATCCTCCTTTGATTTCTTAAGAAAATATCTCTTTGCTTGCTTTGAAGTTGCATGTGGTAGTGGATAAATTTTTCAGTGGAGGATGGGCAGGGGTCATTTGGTGCCGAGCACACATCTCGGTCATCCAAACGTATTTTGGACGATTCAGATCTGTTTGAGTTTGAGGGAGTGTTTTAATAATTTTATATTAAAAAATTACCCAAACAGATCTGGATCGTTCAAAACACGTTTGGAAGGCCGAGATCGTGCTCGACACCACGTGGCCCGTGCCCACCGAGCACTGAAAAACTTCTTGTGGTAGTGATTCTCGGCTGTTCTGCCGGGAACTCCGTGCAGTCTGGCACTTTCCGTTCCCTTGATCGGTCTCGTTCATACTGTATATCTCGTTAAAATACGTAAATGATGTGTAAAATCATGTTAATAGGATCCATATTTATATATGATGATCAGTAGTTGGATACAAAATTCCCCACCCATATATTCCTCTCATGTTAGCCAAGACTTATTGGCTCGGTCACTTTTCTAAATCAATCACCAAAGTAACAAATGCAAGAATTAATAAAAATAGCTTAGGTTTCAGTAACTAAAATTAAGTACTTAATTTTTGAATTAAAATTGATACAGTATATTGTGAGAGAATGATTTGTCTCATAAAACAGAAAATAAGGACTTAAAAGATAAGAACCTTATCGGAACGGGAGCTTAGACAATGAAACAAACTAAGTTATACTCATCGATCGACTCCTTTTGATGTGCTAGCTCTTTCACGTATAATTAGTAAGGCTTGGAAAACAAATAGTTAACCACTACAAAAAAAAAAAAAAAAGTAAAGGAAAAACCACTACCACCATATTTGAGAAAATGTATAAATACTAATTGTTGCAAGTGGAGAAACTGTTCAACTTACAAAACATTTCCTTCAATAACGACATATATATGCACACTTGTATAATTTCGAAATAGTGGTGCCCCTGTCCTCGTCTTCAAGTGTACGTGTGATCCACCAATTCACTGCGAGTGACTAGATCTTTCTTCTCTCTTGATTCCATTCATATCCCGAACCCGAACCCGAACCTGAATGGTATGGAATACCTTTCCAACTCCATATATCAACTAATGGGGACTTACTTTTTTTTGTTTTTATTATATCCATCTCCTGGAAAAAGAGATTTTTTGTATTTAATCCGAAGCTCTCTGAACTTTTGTTTTGAAAATCAAAATGTATAGTTTGTCCATTGAAAAATAAAGGAAACAGCCAGTGGAATGGGTTACAAAGGAGCCAAAACTTGAGCCCACAATGCAATGCCAGGCCGGCCCATACACCTTGTCAAATTCCTGCAGGACAGATTTGCAACCATATAACTCAGATCCCCACCTAAAAAATTTACTACATATATTTCAAATTTTCTTAGTTTTTTATTCACATAATTATAAATAACGAGACACTAATGCCTTCTCTTCACTTTTCAAAAAAAAAACTTCAAAAAATACCTCCTAGATTACCTAATTACAGCAATTCTCTCTCTATCTCTCTCCACTTATTACCTCTACTATTTTTCAAAAAAAATTTCAAAAACCAAATCAAATACATCAGTACTCACCAATGAGACCCCACCACAAGGAATAGCTCCATAAGGGAAAGAAATAAACGGAAGACAAGTATACAAGAAAACGTAATTAATAATCAAAGTATATTTGGACAGGCAGCTCGTAATGATCGAATTTTCGAAAAGAAGCTGTATGGTTAAAAAGTGAAATTTGATATCAAGATTTATTCACTGGATTATTTTAGGAGGGGCTTGGATGGGATTAGAGGACTGGAGATATGAAGATTGAAGAGGGATGGTATTTAAGTAGTGTTCTGCGTTCATCGAATATTTATTTCATTAATTATTGGATGTGTCTTTTTATTTGGCTTTTTGCTTTTCCCCTTTCCCTGTTTTGGGCCCAGCGTTATAACCTTGATGGAAAGCCTTAATCTTATAAAATAAAATTTTCTTTTGCCAATCAAAGAATAATTTGACATCTTGGCCTCCTAGTAGGGAGCCTAGAAGGATAGCCAACTAGGCAAAGCCTAATCTCCTCCTTGATGTACCATTGTTGATTATAAACACATATTGTATCTGGAGTATGTTACTGTTGATTGATCCTGAGGTTGTTTAACTCGACTAGTCTCTCGGATTCGAAAAGTTATTCATTTTTTTTGGATTCCGTCACGTGATTTAAAAACCTAAAATAAAGTGTGTGAGGCTTACCTGAATGTGAAGTGGAAAATGGACTTAAGAGGTATTATGTGACGGTTCTCTAGAAGCATTGAATTATTACTCTTTGGTTAAGGATAATTTAGTATGCCATGTGTACTTGACAGTTGATAGTTAAATCTAAGCCATGAGGTATCAGCATCAAGGGAATTATTTACTTTTTCAATCTTAAAAGATTCGAACGTAAGAATTAAGTATCAGGCTCTCTGCCCCTGGTGGTTAATTCTAGGAAAATTAGGTGTTAATCCTTAAGATGATTAAATAGTTATCCCAGCTATGTTAATTGCCCGTACAATGGGCCTAGAAAGAGAATAAATAGCATTTGATAAAACAATGGTAAACATTGTTAATTTTGTCGAGGCTTAAGAGCATCTACAGTAGAATAAGCAAAACAAAAAATTGTTAAAGTTACCAATGTTTGATTAAAAAAGTTCTCACATTGAAATAACCAAACCTAACAATATCTTAACAACTCATCAAATTTTGGTCATTGAATAATCAAAATTAGCAATATTTTACCAATAATCAAATTAAGTAGACCCCACCTTACACAAGTTACTATAACCTGGAGGCCTCCTACTTGGGCAACACGTGTCTCTTAACTGGTAGGCTAAAAAAACTAGGTGCACGTCCAACACGCCTTTTCTCTCCTCTTTCCTCAGGTTCTCTGCTTTTCTCGTCAATATTCTCACCGATACTTTCTCTTTTTACTACAAATTGAAGGTCATCCCTCTCGATCGATGGGAATCCAACTCACCGTCGTCGGATTAAGGTACCCATCTTCTCTCTTCTTCTTCTTTTCTATATTTTCAGTAAAGTGCGCAACATATTAAAGTTTCCTTTTGTATATTTGATTCTCTGTTTCTATTGAATGATGAAAGAAGACAAAATAGCTAACAATGGTAATAGGCATGAATGGAGGGGAAAACAAGGGGACGAAACAGCTGGAAAGAATTAGACGTGAGGGAACAGCGGGAAAATTTTTGGGGATGAAATAGGCGTGAATAATTTGGAGGGAATGACAGCTGGCTTAATTTTGATTATGAACAAAAAATAACCAGTGTGGGACTTGAAATTGTTAACTTTAGCAACATCTATAATGAATAATCAAAATCTGATTTGGTATATTTTGATTATTCACTTTTGCTTATTTCACTGTGGATGTTTATTTACCTTTTTGTTAATTTTGTTAAATATTGTTCATTTTGTTGATCTCACTAGCTGAGAAGTTTAACCTAGCAAAAAATCACATTCATCAAATGCAATTACAAGAGATCAAAACATAATATTCATTTTGAAACAAATACGTTTCAATCTGGATTGTTCGGCTGTACTCTCGATGTTGATCATGTGTGTCTTTGATTGTATTTCTTTGTACTCGATGAACATGATTTTTGGTCTGACTAACCCTTTTCAAGGACGTCCACAAAATGGATTGGTACTAAACATCTAGTAGATCTGGAATGAATCCACGACAGTCAAAACTGGGCACAGATCAAATTTTCCCCGCCTTTTTTTTGAACGGAAAAAATGGATTTTAATGACCAGATATAAATGATATCAGAGATTAAAAGCACAAGAGCAAATGCATCAATGTGGGAGATAAACATATCCAACTAGGTTGACACCCAAACCTTCCGGCAATCATATGCCCCTAAGGAAAATTGGTTGGCAAAGGACAAGGTTTTTTTTTTTCGATAACTGGACGAAATGATCTGTTTCCACATAATAAATGGTAAAAATTCACAACGCATCCGGACAAGATCAGATGCTAAGATCTCTCTGTATGGGACCTATATATGGGTCATGTGGTGTTCATATTCCTTAGGTCTCTCCCGACATTTCCCATGTGAGCATGTTACAGAATTGTGAGAGAGAGAGA